>CBVK0101020703.1:0-10094 GCA_900067695.1 Picea abies
GTGTTGGCACGTGTAAACATTATCCACCATGAAGAGAATTTTGAATTGCCTTGTCAAGAGTTGTAACTAAAGTCTTTATTCTAGTTCTATGTTAGAACTAAAGTGTAATGTTGAGTTGCAACTAAAGTCTTGAGTCTAGTTCTATTTTTAGTAATGTTGAGTTGCAACTAAAGTCTTGAGTCTAGTTCTATTTTAGAACTAAAGTGTAATGTTGAGTTGCAACTAAAGTCTTGAGTCTAGTTCTACTTTAGAACTAAAGTGTAATGTTGAGTTGCAACTAAAGTCTTAAGTCTAGTTCTAAGTTCAAACTAAATCATGTCAGTCTCAAGTCTAGTCCTAAGTTCAAACTAAAGTGTAATGCTGAGTTGTAACCAATCTCAAGTCTAGTTCTAAAGTTTGAACTAAAGTGTAATGCTGAGTTGTAACCAATCTCAAGTATAGTTCTAAGTTTGAACTAAAGTATAAAGCTGAGTTATGACTAATGCATGCAATCAGGTTACTATTTCAAGCTTCTCCTCTTCCCCTCTTTAGCCTATATAAGAAGAGGTCGAACCCTCTCCTCAACACAGTTTTGCAACACAATTTTGAAATAGATTTTTCATATGCAGGTTGAGGGTGAAGTAATAGAGGAGCACATCAGTGATAAAGAGGCAGCATATCAAAGGTGTATTTCAGGAAGGTCTTGTAAGTCTTTGTCAGGTCAAAGTCATCTTGGCAAGATCTTTGAGAGAAGTACATTCATGGTGGATATTTGTAAGAGATCTTACATTATTAATGCAATAAAGGAATATTGTTTGCTAGGGTTTTTCTCCCTGTATAGAGTTTCCCCAAGGTATATGTGTTGTTGATATTCATGTTTACTTATCTACATGATTATTGCTATTTTATTATGATTTGAAATTGTTGAAGTGTATTAAGCTGGAATCAAAGTATTTAAGAAAATAAAAGAATTAATCTACATAAGAAATCAAGCTCATAATTTCACACTTAACACCTTTGGATTGTGTAATTCTCCTTCCACTTTCCAAAGTCTTATGAATCATGTCTTTCGTCCTTTTATCCATCATTTTGTCTTGGTTTTCTTTGATGATATTCTCATCGATAGTAAAACTTTCTCATCTCATATCTCCCATGTGAATCAAGTTCTCCTTTTCCTCTCTAAGAACCAACTTTTCCTCAAATAATATAAATGTGCCTTTGGTTCCTAAGAAGTGGAATACCTAGGTCATATTGTTGGAAAGAATGGTGTTTGAGTGGATCCTAAGAAAATTGAAGCTATGCAGGATTGGCCTCACCTTAAAACTCTTAAGAGATTGTGTGGTTTTCTAGGTTTAATGGGCTATTATAGGAAGTTTGTTCAGAATTATGGAAATATTGAAGCTCCTCTCACTTCCCTCCTTAAAAATAATTCTTTCACTTGGACTTTAGCTATGGATCATGCCTTCCAAGCCTTAAAATATCTTATTTTCTCAACCCTTGTCTTATCACTACTAGATTTCATGAACACATTTGTATTGGAATGTGATGCTTCCGGAAAAGGAATTGCCTTGGCCTTCACTAGAAAACAACATTCAAAGCAACATTTGGGCCAATCCATTTATAAAAAGGAAATGTTATCTATTCTACATGTTGTGGATATTTGGAGTCCTTATTTATTGGGTCAACTATTCCAATTCAAAACTAGTCATCAGAGTCTCAAGTATTTCCTGGAACAACGAATTTCATCCTCGATGCAACAAAAATGGGTGACCAAGCTATTTGGCTATGATTATGAGATCATTTACAAGAAGGGAAAGGAAAATGTAGTGGCTGATGCTATTTCCCATAAATATGAATAAGATGGGTTCCTTTTCTAGCTCTCCTTCATTGTACTAGATCAGCTCCAAGATGTTCGTCAGGAATGTTTGCAAGACCCAAAAATTTCTAGACTACTCCACCAATTGCAACACAATTCTTCAGTTTCTCCAAGGTACTCTTGGCATAATGAAGAGCTTTGCTACAAAGGTAGTTTGTATTTATGAAAGGAATCCAAAATTAAATCCACAGTGCTTTCTGAACTTCATGCCTCACCCACAACAGGGCATTTAGGATTTACCAAAACCTATGAAAGGGTCAAACATTCTTTTTTCTAGGAGGGTATGAAACAGGACGTCTGCACCTTTATGGTTGAATGTGGGGTTTGTCAATGCAACATGGGAGAAATTGTCAAAGCTCTAGGCACACTCCAACCACTTATGATTCCCCCTTCTATTTGGAGAGATATTTCTATGGACTTCATTAAAGGCTTACCTAAATCGGGAAATAAGTGAGTCATCATGGTGGTCATCAATCGTCTCTCAAAATATGCTCATTTTTTTTCTCTTCAACACCCATTCACAGCCACCACAGTGGCTCAAATATTCATGGATAATATCTTCAAGCTTCATGGCATGCCTAATTCTATTGTCTCTGACAGAGACGCCACTTTCACGAGCAATTTTTGGCAAGAGTTGTTCAAGCTACAAGGCATCAAATTGCATCTTAGCACTACCTACCACCCCTAGACAGATGGCTAGATTGAAGTTGTCAACAAGTGTTTGGAAACATATTTGAGGTATTTTTCATCTGATCAAAAACATCAGTGGGCTCAATGGTTACCCCTAGTTGAATGGTGGTACAACACATATTACCATACAACTACTTGCATGACTCCTTTTGAAGAAGTATATGGCCAAAATCCCCCATCTGTTCTCTCTTGTATGTCAGGGGTCTCAAAGATTCAAGAGGTTGATACAAATATTACAGTACGGGAGGCTATTATTTGTGCCCTCAAAGACAATTTGTTCATAGCTCAGAATCGCATGAAGAAACAAGCAGATCAAGGTCGTTTTGAACAACATTTTGTTGAAGGGGACCACATATTTCTTCAACTACAACCTTATAATAAGACTTACCTCAAATCTCACCACTGTCAAAAACTTGTGCCCAAATTTTATGGTCCTTATACAGTGCTCAAGCATGTGGGCTTAGTGGCCTATCAGTTATCTCTACCCAGTCAGTCGAAGCTCCATCCTGTTTTTCATGTTTCTTGCTTAAAGAAGGTGATTGGAACTAAGTTCCAAACTCAAACTAGTCTTCTTGATTTGGATGAAGAAGGTTCCATATGGTTGCAACCACAAGCAGTCTTATCCCAGAGAGAGTGTTGTATTAGTCAGCACACCATCCATGAAGTGTTTTTCCAATGGAAAGACACACCTCTAGAAGATGCCACATGGGAGTCGTCCACCATTCTACAACAATTCCCTCATTTGAAGCCTTGAGGACAAGGATTTTATTCAAGGGGGAGGGAATGTTATGGACCTACCCTCCCTAACCCCTCATGTAGGTAGAATAATATAATTCCATGTAATAAATGGCAATATTAATAAGGCCTAGCAATAAGGAAGAATAAGTCAAATGTAAGAATACCTAATAGAAGCTTTCGCTTCTAGAAGGATCTCCCTCTAGATTGTTCTTTTGTATAGATAGATTTAGTATAAATAGAAGTAGAGGGTATGAGAAATATTTTCTTGGATATTATTGTAATATATCTCTACTCTGTTGGAGGTTTCCCCCTCGAAGAGGAAAGTGAACATTGCTATCAGTAATCAAAGTGTGCTTTCTAGTGTTATTCTAGTATTGTTCTGGTTATATCATTGTTTCTCTTCCATTTCTAGATAAATATTTTTGTTCTGCATACTATTTTATATCTGGAATACTATAGAAATGTATAGTTTCTCAACTTATAACATTCTTGGAAACTTTATGATATCACTCTCACATATTTTCCCATTATGCCAAACTTCAACTCATTAGAAATCAGGTTTGAGTCATTTCATTTCATTTATTATTTATAATTATATATTTCATTTATGATGGGGGATTAAATCCATCTAGGATGTGATATGATATTACTTGAACCTTTCTAGAGTGTCTTAATTTCTACCATTTACATTTTGATTTCCTCTTTACTCTCATAAGGATGAAGATAATCATACTAATGTTTCACATTATTATCATTAATTACAAGAGGAAATACAAACCTCTGTGTGCAATGTTGAGGATTTTTTTAATCATATTTTAATTCATCTTTTAAGAATAACAAAGGTTTGTTGGTGGACATGTATCATTAGAATATCGATGGAATTAGATTTTTATATTTCCGTTTGTTTAAGTTGTTATTTCTAATTTCAGGAACAAGATGATGTGTTCAGGGATCCAAATCTTACAACAATCAATGAAACTAAGTCTCGTGTCGAAGGGAATATTAATGGAAAGCACATAATGTTTGTTTCTCAAGAAGAATGATACGATATTTCGATAAATGAATGTAAGACAAACACTCAAATGACTGCACTAGAGTTATCCTTTTACATGATTTTTATGACAACCGATATAGTTCAAGTTTAGAGTAGCTTAGCAAGTAGTTTTAATATTGGTATTTATTTTTCTTTTTCAGTCTAATTTAATTATAACAAGTTAGTCATTTAGAGGAATATTTTTTCCCAAACTATCTAATAACTTATCATAACAATATTTTTTGTTATGTAGGTTGGGAAATGGCTTGTGCAACTAGCAGCTCATGATTTTTATCTTGAAATGAAAACAACCTAGGGAAGTGTTAATCTACAATTGGTTGCTTAGATTCATTTTCTACATCTTTTAGGATTAATCAAGAAAGATTTTCACCAACTCAACAACATTTCTAAAATCTAGTCTCATTCATGCATTCACATGTTGGTTTATGATCTAGTTGATATTTGGAGTCTTTTTCATGATTTTTTTTTATGACCTCCATAACTGTGATATCCCCTCTTTGCCTCATCAGATCAAATCGTTTGAATCTTCAGGATTAATGATTATCTTATATGGAAATGAGAAATTGATGTTTTGGTGAGGAATATCAAATGAAATTTATGTTGTTGAAAAACTCATTATTTTCAAGTGTGTAATGGACTTTCTCATGTCAAGAAATCTTCAGAACTTATGGGTTTGTGGAATGTTTCATGAAATTGAATTTTTGAAAATATTTTTTTAATAAACATCTCCATTAACCCATTTTGCTAGATTCCCAGAAATTTTTTCTTGTTTCACTAAATAGAAATTGAATTAGAGGATTGTGTTGCGAATTTTTTCACTAAATTATCAATTCTTGTAATCTTACTTGTTTTTCCTTCCAGATATTTACACTGAGAATATTTATATTGGGATTGATGTTGAATGGTTAACATTTCTTGATTGATTATTGTTTGTGGCTTACTTTCCAAGTTTTCATTGAAAAATATTTCGTTGATGATGTTCATGAGGTATCCCATGCTGCTAGGATTACACTATCTTTCAAGATTAATTCTTCTTGTAATGACTAATTGAGTGTGCTTTTGGCTTTTTTTCTTTTAGTTTAGTATAGTCACTTTATTTATTTTAATTTGTACACAATTTTACTTCAATCCTTCTTTTATTAGTTTTTCAACCATGGCAGTAGGTTCATATTTTTATACCATCAGGGGTGACCAATGCAATCATTGGTTGATCTAGATCAATAATCAAAATGGAAATGAATATCTCAGTGAAAAATATCAATGCAAATTTCTGATATTGAAAATATGGCATCTTCAAAATCTTATTTCGCTAAGATCTCATCCATGGAAATAATATCAAAGAGATGAATTCCTCAATTTATCCATTCTTGTGGGCATTTCAACAATTTGAATTTTTCTCACTAGAAAATATGAAATCTATTGGAACAAAATCTTGGTTGGATATCGATTTTCTTGATCACGACTCATTGTCGTCTTGTTGATTTTTGGTCCTAAAATTTTTTTCTTGATGGGTCTTATCTTGTGTGAAAATTAGTTTATTTAATAAATATTTTTTCCCTTATTTCAACTCTTAGAGATGGAATAATGATACCTTTATGCATATCATTCATAATATCTTATTTCCCCAGACTTATTCCTTACTATTGGATTCTCTTCTTATTTTCATCCTATTTTATTTATTTTGATGACTAACGTTTTCAGTTTATGACTTCTTTTAGCTCATTTTTCTTTTTCATTTTTTATCTTTAGTTTAGAACTTGTTTTCTTCTTGTAAAACTTGCTTCCATATTTTAATTTGAATGTTGGTATGTTACCTAAACTAATTTGACTTCTTAGTCTTCATTGAGGATTACTCTTTAAATTTGTGTGAGGGATTGGTCCAATTCTAGTCACATACTGAAGAAATTGTTTACAAGTCATGAGATGCATGGGATTCTCTATCTGAATGAATATCCATGAAGTTCTTAGTTGTGGGTATGGACTGATAGTTGTGGTGGAACACATGTGCCTACTAAGCACACCATGATAATCCATAAGTATAGGAAAGTGTCTATCTACCATTTTCTTTTAGATTCAACCACTTCATATTAATAAGAGAGTCAATACTATGATGGTTTTTGGGGAGACTTGTGGGTTAAACTAAAATGCATGACATCTAATCGGCAAATCAAATCAACTCTCGCATCACCCCGCCTTCTTCACACACACACACATATATAAGGGTGAACATATATTGAAATAAAAAAGAAGTTGAAAGGACTATTAATGGTGTGGAAAGTACAAGTAATCTCATTGGGGCTGTGGACGCTTGTTGGAAGTAGGGATATGGACATTCGCTGATAGAGAAGAAATGTCGGGAAAAGAGAGATGAGGAACACACTTATGTATATGTTTGCTTGTTACAAAAGGTGAAAACCCAAGGTTAAACCAAATCCAATCAAAAGTGTGTAGTCAGTCAAATAATTTACCTCACTAATTGGATCTTTTAAAAGAGTGTGTTAGATTACAAGTACTAGAAATATTGGTTTATATTTTTTAGAAATTTGGTGGCATTATGGTACCCATGGTTATTGGAAAAATGTTTGTAATTTATTGAGCTTATCCTTAACATTCAGATATGAAGTAAAGGCCCTTGAATTCTACTGACAAAGATAACTCGTTCTTCCAGTGTGTCACCATTTGTTGAGGCCACAACAACCTCCATTTACTTTTTATTTTACAAGTGAAAGGAAAGGGGGCGCCCTAATAAAATTGAACTTTAATTCCTAATCCTCTACTACTAGAGCCTAATATTAATTCTTTGCATACCTTGAGAGAGTCGAGGGTTTGATCTTGATTGATGATTGTCTTTGAGGAGGTTTTTTTTTTAGGATTTTCTAAATGATAACTGAAATAAAGAACACATATGCATTTTTAATCCTCTTGTTTGCACGTTGTGCCTAATGTATTCATCTTTATGCTCTTGTATTTTGATCATACTCTTTAGTTTCAAACTCTTAGATTGAATCATTAATCCTTCCTTTGAGTTTGAGTCTTGGTACATGCAGTTTTCAGGACACTTATCTACAACATCCGAGATCATGGATGATTATATTTGGACAAACCCAACACTCATTCATAAGTTTGTTGAATGAAAAGAATTTAATACTTATGGTATAATATCAAGTGTCTACTTACTCGCATAATTGATCTCATCTTGTATGTGGTTGCAAGAGCAAGTTCACAAGGTCACTTATTTTACATGACCGCTCTAGCCTTGAAATTAATGTGGGGAATCCCTTGATCTTCTTCCTATTTCCTAGACTTCTCTCTATGTGGATCTTGTCTATCACTTGAATCCAATGGTCAACATTATGAACTAAGCCTTAACTTTCCCAAACCTCATCCAGATTTTTTTTTATCACCATTGCATTGATGAGGCCAGAACCTTGATCCTTATTAGAAACCTTGATCCTTACAAGGCACTCCCTCATCAAGAATCAAATTCACCTTTACTTACAGTTTTCTCAAGGTTTGAAGCTCGCAAGGCTATCAAATACACCTTTCCCATTTTCCTATCATGCGAGCTCATCGAATTTTCTTTTATTGGGAATCCCCATTCAGAGTGATGAGTGTGCATTGTCTTAAAATTGGTCTAAAGCCTAAAGTCCAAAATCCTATCGTGCTCCCCTCATCAAGTTTGTCTCATCAGGGTGGCCAATTGAAGTCCCTTGTGATATTCCCAAGGTCTGAAAGATGTGACCTTCTTCAGATTGATCTCTATTGGGTTCTCCTTTGGCCTCCCTTCTCTCCAAAAACACAGGCCCAAGATCTATTGAGCTTATTGGATGTGGAACCTTGTAGTATTTTCACCCAATTCTTTCTCACCACTTATTGTAACTAGTTTCATGCATTATGGCCTCACGTGAAAACCTATTCTCTAATTTGATCATATTTCATCTCCTTGCAATCTTATCAGGTATGCCCTTTGAGATCTTTAACTTGACTGAATTGACATGTATCATGTGCCTGACTAGCATCGATCTCCTTTTATCATATGATTCACTATTTGTGAGGTTAATGTGTCACATGATGTGTCATCTTTCCCCCCCTATTCGCTTTCCATTTGTTGCATCCAAATTTGAGCGATTATGATCTACATATGACATACATACCTGACTTGATACCTGGTTACTCGAAATCTACCTAATATGCCATGCTTCTATTTTTGGTCCCTAGGTGTGGAACTCTGACTAGTGTGGAACCTTGAATGGCATGGAAACCTGAATCGTGTGTAACTTGGCCTTATTTTCCTATTTTTTGTATATAATTTTTATATTTTTATTTTATTTCTAATTTTATTTATTTACTTCCTTTTTTATTATTATTTTTATTTATTTTTATGTATTTATTTATTTTCATTAGTAATTTGTCTTCAATTTCGAGAGGCTACTAAGTTCCTTTTCAATTTACAAAAAAAGACAATAATAGCATATGCAGGATCACTGAGAGAAACATAATCACAAGATACACAATATTTATCCTAGGAAACCCTCATGGGGGAGAAAACCCAGCAAAACATTCCTTAATATACATTGTCAATACAATGCCAAGATAATAAACCAAACACTAGAGAATATCCAACACTGAGCAATGCGCCTCTCTCTTCCTTCTTTTGGCAACTGACAACTACAGCTTCCTTCAAACTTGTGCACTAGATGAGTAAGCTAAGTGAGAGAACTAATGAGGCGCCTTCCAATATTATTTATACTAGCTAGCATGCGCTAGGGTGGTGTCTCTTCACTAGGCAGGGCTGACCTCTTCACTTAGTGGCTAAAACCACTTTAATTAGGCTTGGGGCCCGACTTCTTAATTAGCATGATATAATTAGGTTTTGACCAATCCACAAAAGGGGATTTGGTCATTTACAAAGCCCAAAATGATCAATCCACAAAACGGGATTGATCTAATTAATAATACCTCAATAATAAATAGAATACTCTTTGCAGTTACAATATTTCAAACACCCCCCTTTAAAAAGAAGGGTATTCTACAATACAACATCATTGGAGAGAGAGGGCAGCAACATGATCATCGTATTGAACACTGACTGGCATATATATAAATCATCAAAAGTTTTTCTCATCATCAATATCATCATCCACAGCATGGAGATGGAATGGCATCATCATCATCTGCATCAACATCAATAAGTATAACAACAACATCATCAATAACAACACGAGGTTGATACAACATCAACAACAACAACATCATCATCACGAGGCTGAGATAACATCATAGTTAGCATGAGGATGATACATCATCAACAACAACATCATCATCACAGCATAAAGGCTGGAGAAACAACATCATCACAGCATGAAAGCTGGAGAAACACCATCATCACAACATGAAGGCTGGAGAAACATCATCATAGCACGAAGGTTGGAGCAACAACATCATCATCATCATGGAGCTATAGCAGGTGTAAAAATATTTTATGGTACTATGATAGTCCCTAAGGAGCTTCCCAGGAATCATAAGATTCCCTAGGATATAGAATCCTAATGGAGCTACCACGTGTTACTCTAATAGACCATCTTTACCGGACCTTCGGGATCTTCCCAGGAGTCATAAGATTCCCTATGATTATGTTAAGAACCAAATATCAATATAGCATAGAAAATCCTCATGAAAAGTACTCAACGCCTTGAAAGAGGGATTATTTCAGATAATAAGTCTCTTTGAGGGGGCAACCTCCTTTTACCCCACTTA
>CBVK0101020704.1:0-10094 GCA_900067695.1 Picea abies
TCATAATGATGGAATATGATCATCAATGCAATCTGGACCCCACAATGCCTCTCAAATACCCCTATACTTTCTCTAGCACCCATCTGGCTACTCTGGTCATCATAAATCTCTGCTCTGTGATGATGTCCCAAAGTGGGGACATTACACACAACACATAGCACTTATCTTTATAAAAGGGTGACACCAACTAGCTATAGACCAAGGATGTTCCACCCAAACGAAGAAATTACTACTCCAAATCTCAACGACAGTGTCACCCCCAAGCCAAGGCTATAAATCCACAAGGATGGTTCCAAAGTGTTACTTGGGTTCCCAAACCAGTCAGCTCTCACAGGTTTCCTAGCACCCACAGCAATCCAAGTACCCATCTATCTTCTACCCAGCCTGCGCCACTCAAGAGAATGGACCTCCACCCTTTTCTGCCACACAGACCCTTCGAAAGTCCTTCTCCTTCCAGGGCTCCGGCAGAGCTAGTCCAGAATCTCAATGTTGGAACTCTCAAGACTCGTAGCTCTGAGAAAAACAGGGCACAAGCCAACGCATCTCAGACATGCAGGCCTCAAGTCATGGCTAGATTTCACCAACGACCACTACAACCAACTATATCATGGCTAATATTCAGCAGTTCCTTTCCTTTTACCAAGCCAAGACCCAGGTGAGGATGGATCTATGAATGGGTAAGTGGGTTCATGAAAGTGTGTGAGGGAAAGAATGGTACGAATGCAGAAGTGAAGGAGCGAGCGATCCAATGAACAACCCCACAATCAAACTAGGGATGGGTTTAAGTATTTTTCATAGGTAATCAAGAACCTCCTATCCTTCCCCAAGAATCTCACGTAATTGATCCCCTCCCTTAGACAAAAAGGGTAATTAAAATAGGGAATAAACATTTAGCCCCTCAAGCCCCCTCTCTTGTGGAATCATATACCCCTATAACTCTAGTCCTTGTCCGTAGAGATGTAGTTATTAATAATAATGATAAAAAAATTACATGTCTTGGGCATATTGACCCCTTTAATAATTGTTTGGGCACTAAGGCCTCTCAGCATTGTAACAATACATTATTTAAAATGGGGGGTCTGAAACCCAGGGTGTTACAAGTTATGGTGGCAGTGAAACAAAACTATTCCTAACAAGGAAGCCTTGCCAACTATCTCCTACCTTCGAAAAATGGGAATTAACCAAAACTCAGATCAAACCATGGTGGAAAAGACTGGATTCTGAGTTGGGGTTTTGTCTCTGATAGAATCTAGACATCTTTTGTAGGCTTTTAAGAAAATAAAATGGCATATTTAACTTAAAATCTAGAAATACCATTAGCATGTGCACATGAAATAAAAATGCCAATCCATAGCGTCCCTCATAGGTGACAAACTATTTGATTATCAATAACAACCATGCCAATGAGTCTTGAAGAGATGGATGGGTGTACCTTTAACGTCATAGCGTGACTTTCTTGAAATCATCAATAGATGCCAAGGGATACCTCCTCTTTTTAGGTTTTTGAACCAATGGTATCCTTCTTGTGGCCTCTGCTATTGATTCATCATCAACTTGCAACTGTAGATCACCTATATTATCTCTAGCATCGTCAAAGGTCTAGGAGACTTCCAGATTAAAAACCTTGAATGACTGTATAAACTTAACCCATCTGAAGACAGTGAGGTCATACATAGCATCATCGTGAGAGAGAAGATCTTGTGATCCATTCGTCTCTACCCTAACTAGAGGATCCATATACTTGATTACAATATACCAGAAGGTGCATAATGGAGGAGTCTACGTTTGAAACAACCCAAAACCAATGGTATGTTTTGCATTGTCAAAGGTGGCCCAAAAACAACAATTTCGGGAGGATGCTACCATGACTCCCACTCTTATTGTTGATTAAACAACCAGAGGAAAAATGCATTCAAAAACCACCTCACCTGCTAAGAACCTAATCCCTTATTACCAAGCACCATCAAATGATGAAATGAATGAAAGCTCAGGTAAACAGGACAAAGATGTAATAGTTTCAAAGCACGGCTACTAGCTAGGTAATACAGTCATTAGACTATGACATGACAGCCAAAGGTAGCATTATTATCATAGGTTTATGTCATAGTTTTAGAACCAAAATCATGAAGGGGTAAAGAAACAATCATAACATCATTAAAAACAATCAAGGCATAACATGAATCAAACATGACTAGCTCATATCCTAATGCTATAGAAATTTTCACATAACCATATGTTCATCAAACTTAAAAGTTTTGAGATTATAGGTGTTTCAAAGGCTCATTTACTTTTATAAGGAGGAAGACTTTTAGAATTTATCGAATGTGTCCATACAAACTATTTCAATTTCATGCTTGACAGTCATGAAATTGAAATGGGTAAACGATAAGTTTATTGAAAAAAAAAAACTCAAAAACAGAAAATTATCAATCAAGCAATTCTTCAAAGAATATAATCTAACTCTTCACAGAAATAAAGAGGAAGCTAATAAAATTTATTTTTCCAAGCTTGTGTTTCGAAGATAGATGAAGTGATATGAATATTTGGCTGCCAAATGGTAGTTGAAGGAATAATCATCCATCTCCTAAAATTTTCCCATCTCCTAGTGATGCAAAAGCATCTTTGACCTTAAGAAATCTACGTCAACAAAGAACATTTCAATTTCAAGTTAATAAATTGTAGGGTGCGATAAGTGTTGCAACTCCCATTGTTGTAACACTAGTGTTGAAAGTGAGTGTTGTAATTCTCATTGTTGTGGAACCAATGTTATAACTCATGTTGTTGTGAAAATAGTGATGTAACACATGTTGTTGCAACACCCGTGATGTAAATCATGTTGCTGCAACACTAACATTGTAACTCACATTGATGTAAATCACATTGTTGTAACAACATCGTTGTGACTCCTATTTTTGTAACACCCGTTGTTGCAACACATGTGTTGTAAAACACATTGTTGCAACACCAACATTGCAACTCTAGGTGAGGGGAAATTATGTTAGAGTGTTTTGGATCATGACTCCACGTGTCTTGCAAGAATTCCATGACAATTGGTGCGCCAACCACGAGATGGAAGACAAATTTCTTGAAATGATTTGAAGAAGTTAATTGGCATAGCTGTCTAAGTTCCCAATGCACATTTAGAAAATGGTTGAGAATCCAAATTGTTGAAATTTCCCCGTGTCCAACTCATCTTGGGGAGAAAACAAGAAACGATTGGGGAAAAAAAAAATGGTTGGAGTGATGGTTCGACTTCCAAGAAACGGGGGGGAAGAAAACAGAGAGTAGTTGGCACGGGGAAGGGGGAGACAGAAAAAAGGAATTGGAGAGGGGACGTTTTCATGAAAAGAGAACAGAGAATGGGACACCATTTTTGGGGTTCATGGTGGGGATCAATGAACACACACCAGTCATTGAATCAAAATGAGAACTGTACTAGACTATCTGGTAAAAGTAATGAGACTTTAAAATACAAAATTTTGTCTACTTAATAAATAATCTTGAGTCTCTATTTAATGGTATTGTTTCTTGTTTCCATTTTTATGTGATTGTAATTTCTTCTTTGAATTCTTTATGTTGTTAAATTTATGTTAATGTTGTTAGTTTTTAGTTGTGCACTCTGTGGGACGAAACCTAGTTATATAGTTGGTTCAGTACAGGATCAAGGGTGATTGCATCAAGTGGTATCAGAGATGCATAGCTCCTAAGTTGTGAGAGATAGTTCCTGGAAGTAACACCTGTGAATGTTAGTCCGAGTGAGGTCTAAAAGACAACTTGTAAGGATGTTGTCATGTAGAGAAAGAGCTACACAAGGAGGCGCGAGGAATAGATAATTAGAGGAATTGTCAAGGAGGATAGAAGAAATGGAAAATAGAATGCTTAGGGATGTTGAAACTGATTCAGAGTCTGAAAATGAGCCCGAAGAAAAGATAAATGTTCAGGAAGTAGACCCAACAATACGTTTGATATATTTTCTAAAAGAAAGAGGTAATGCAAGGGTGGAAGTTTCATACTATGATGGTAGTTTGGAATTCAAGACTCTCATTGATAGGATAGGAGAGATCGAAAGATATTTTGAGTATGAAAATGTTCAGGATCCAAATTGGGTTCGATTTTCCATGACAAATCTAAAGGGTCATGTTTCACTCTGGTGGGATATGTTACAGAAAGACAGGGTAGATAACCGACAAGAGAAGATTAGAACTTGGAGGAAGTTGGTGAGAAAAATAAAGGAGAAATTACTACATTTCGATTACCAGCAGGATTTGTGCAAGCATGTGCAAAACTTAAGATAGAAAGAGACATATGTCTATGAATATACTAAGGAATTTTTCAAACTGTCACTTAGATGGGGATAAAGGAACCAGAATATAAAAGAGTGGTGAGATATGTAAATGGGTTGAAATATCATATTCAAGATGAGATGATTATGCATTACTTTAATAATGCAAATGAATCCTATCAAGTTTCTTTGAAGGTGGAAGAAAATATCAATAGAAGGTTGCAGCAAAAGTTTAAGGGAAAATGAGCTATAGGTAGGGGCAGAGAAAATGATTCTATAAGAAATGAGAAGGAAGATGAAGTGACCAATGCCTCGAATACAAGAGGATGAAGTGGTGATGGAAGAGGCAGAGGATTTGGTAGAGGAAATTATGTGATCATCTATTATAGATGTGGAGTAGAAGGTCACAAGGCATCAGAATGTTCGGAAAAGAAGAATATAGGGAGGAGAAATGAGGCCAGAGATAAAGTTATATAGGAAGATGAGGCAGTGGTTGCTAGAATTTATGTGGAAGTACTTCAACATGGATAGGGAGAAAACTTGATGTTTATAAGAGTGTTACTTAAGCCTAAGATAAAGACAAAAAAAAGAGCCTGAGCAGAGAAAGAAAGTTTTTAAAACTAAATGAAAAATTCAGGATAAGTGTTGTCATCTGATCATAGATGGTGGAAGTATAGAAAATTTAGTATCCACGGAGATAATGTATAAGTTAAAATTTAAAACTCTTCCATATCCAAATCTTTAATGGGTATCACGGTTGAAAAGAAGACAATAGGTGATCGTGACTGAGCAATGCTTATTAAGTCTTCATATTGGAAAGTTCAGTGAATAGGTATTGTGTGATATAGTATAGATGGTTTTCTATCATGTACTACTCGGAAGACAATGGTTGTTTAACATAAAAAAAAATCCATGACGGAAGGAAGAATACTTATGAATTTTTAAAAGATGGACAATGGTACAGACTAGATCCAATGGTGGAGACTAAGTCAAGTGGTAGTGATGGAAAAGGAAATGATAGCAGAAATGTTTGTAGTAGCAGTTACATTATGATATGTTCAGATAAATAATTTCTAAGAGAGCATAAAAATACCCATTTATGTTTGGGCTTAATGCCAAGATAAGTTATAGAGAGTGGAAAAATGAACCATGTGCCACTGGAAATTCAACCTTTGTTGAATGAATTTAAAGAGATTGTTGGATATGATATACCCATAGGTTTACCTCTCTTGAGGAGTATATTTTATCAAATTGATTTGATACCAGGATCAAGTCTACTGAATAAAGCTCCTTATCAGATGAATCCATTAGAGAGTGATGAAGTGAATAGATAGGTGCAAGAGTTTCTTGACAAAGGATTGATCCGAGAGAGTTTATGTCCCTATATTGTACTTACAATATTGACACCAAATAAAGGAGGTGAATGTAGAATGTGTACTAACTCATGAGATATCAACAAGATTACTATTAAGTACAGGTTTCCCTTACCAAGGATTGATGACCTCATGGACTATTTGATTGGGGCCAAGTACTTTTCAAATATCGATCTGAAGAGTGGGTATCATCAGATTCAGATAAGGGAAGGTGATGAATGGAAGACAATGTTCAAGACAAAGGATGGGTTGTTTGAGTGGCTAGTCATGTTGTTTGGGTTAACCAATACCCCTAGCACATTCATGAGAGTTATAAATGAAGTCTTGAAACCATTGTTGGGAAAGTTTGTTATCATTTACCTAGATGACATTTTTGTTTTTAGTAAAACAAAATAAGAACACTTGGAGCATGTGAGAAAGGTGTTACATATGTTGAGAGAAGAGAATCTGTTGATCATTTTGAAGAAATGTACATTTCTGAAGGAGGAATTAGTGTACTTAGGATTTTTTATTTCCAATCAAGGCTTGAAGATGGATTTTGAAAAGGTAAAGGATATTTTGGAGTGGCCAACACCTAAGTGTACATTTGATGTGAGAATTTTCCATCGTTTGGTGAGCTTCTACAGGAAATTTATCTAAAATTTCAGTGAGATTTGTGCACCACTTACTGAATGCATGAAAAAGGGGATTTTCAAGTGGACAGCAATGGCCATGAATTCATTTTAAGAATTGAAGAAAAAGGTAACTAAACAACCAATTTTGGCACTTCCATATTTTAATAAAGTGTTTCAAGTGGACTCTGATGTAATTCGTTCAACAATTGGAGTAGTTTTGAGCCAAGAAGGAAGGTTGATTGCATTCTTCAACGAGAAATTGAATTAGGCTAGGAAGAAGTACTATATTTATGATCAAGAGTTTTATGATATTGTACAACCCTTGAAGAAATGGTGAAATTACTTGTTGCCAAAGGAGTTTGTCTTATTTACTGATCATAAGGCATTGCAGTACATCAATAGTCAAGGTAATTCAAATTGAAAGCATTCCAAGTGGGTAGATTTTTTGCAAAGTTACTTGTTTGTTTTGAAGCACGGGTTTGGAAATTCGAATAAGGTTGCAAATGCACTAAGCCAAAGAATAATGTTGTTGAATACTTTGTTAGTTGAAGTTGTTAGTTTGGAATGTATGAAAGAGTTGTATGCAGAAGATGCATATTTTTCAGAGGCTTGGAAAGCATGCAAAGCACCTTGGAGCATTGATAGAACATTGTATTTGGGTTTTCACATCTAATAAGGATTATTATTTAAGAACTAAAGTTTATGCATTCCACAGAGCTCATTGCAGCTAAATATTGTTAGAGAGTTGTATAGTGGAGGTTTGGGTGGATATTTTGGCATTGATAAGACCATGGCATTGGTGAAGGAAAGATACTTTTTGCCTAGCATCAACAAGGATGATAATAATTTTGTTGAGCATTGTGAATTTTCCAACAATTAAAAGGAAAGAGTCAAAACACACGATTATATACACCACTACCGGTACTCAAGAGGCCATGGGAAGATATAAGTATGTACTTCATTTTGGGACTGCCTAGGACACAGAGCGGTCATGATTATATGATGGTTGTAGTGGAAATCTTTTCGAACATGGCACATTTCATACCATGAATGAATACCACTAATGATACTAAAGTGGTTTATTATTTTTCAAAGAGACAATGCAGTTACATGGACTACCAAGAAGTATCACTTATGATAGAGATATGAGATTTCTTGGACACTTTTGGAGGATACTTTAGAAGAATATGGGTTCCAATTTGTTGTATGTTGTTGCATATCATCCACAAATGGATGGATAGACCAAGGTGGTTAACTAGAGTCTTAGGAATCCATTAAGGAGTTTGAATGGAGATAATCCAGGCCAATGGGATTTGGTCTTGGCCCGAGTTGAATTTTCTTACAACGATTCAATTAATAGATCTATGGGAAAGATTCCATTTCAAATTATTTATGGAATATCACTAAAAGGAGTTGTTGATTTGATTAAGTTTCCAATTCTAGAGGACAAAAGGAGTGTTGATACAAGTGAGTTTGTAGAGAGAATACAAAAAATGCATGAGCAGGTTAAGAGGAAGCTACAACAAAGTAATATCATATACAAATGGGGAGCATATTTGTGAATAAGAAAAAAATTATTTAAAGAATGAGAGTTGGTAATGGCACACTTGATGAAAGAAATATTTCCTAGAGGTACATATAGTAAACTAAATTACAATAAAATTGGACCATGTCAAATTATGAGAAAGAATTCTAATAATCCATATAAGTTAGAATTGCCAAAAGGTTTTGACATTTCCCCAATATTCAATGTGGCCAACTTGTATGAGTTTCATGAGGGAGAAGAGAATGATGAAGGAAGTACCCTGGTTGAATGGAAGAAATAGCTACCTATTAAACCAATCAAAGAATTAGAGAAAATCTTGGCAAAGAGGGTTAGAAAAGGGAACTAGAATAAGGAATATTATGAGTATCTAGTTAAGTGGAGAAACATGGATTCCAAATATACATTGTGGTTTTATAAAAATGAGCTAGCATGCCTACGAAGATCTTCATCCTATGTAGAATCTATAGTTGCATCCACATGAGTTGGAGCTCATGCTTTTCTTGTCACAGATGTTTGATGCAAGAGCATCTTTGGCCTTAAACAATCTGCATCAACCAAAAAAATTTCAATTTCAAGTTAATAAATTGTAGGGCGAGATAAGTGTTGCAACTTGACGGCGACGCCTTCAACCTCACAACCCGCAGGTCGGAAGGTCGGCGTGCACACAGGATCTTTCCTCTTACACAGCCCGAAGAACTCTAAGGCTCTTCTAATTCTCTATCGGGAATTCTGCACCCACAGCAATCTCCACGGGATCTCCTCTTTACACTTGGGAGATCAGAACTCGCGACTTCGCGAATCAAATGGTCGAGCATAGGTCTCTTGAATCCCCGAGACCCGAGAACCAGTCAACACTGACCTTTACCTATCAGGATTCCCTCTATCATGAATTTGGCACTCGCGATGTCGAGTAACTTGGTTTTCTGAACCCCGATTCCCGATATGTCGAAACTCCAACGCACGCGCGAGTTTGACCCTTCAACATCCCGTCACCTCTATCGGGATTTCGGACTTCGCGGGATCGTGAATCCTGATGCAAATGTTTCGAGACTTCTCGATGCGAAACCCCGATAAGGTGTGCCACCTGTCCACCTCGCTAACTCCTATGGCCCCACATGATCCTTGACTGTCGGGATATCGCGTATCATGATTTCGCGATTCCTATTGCAATATTACGGAGTTTCAACCCACAAAACTCCGATATGCGAATACACGTGTAAATTCGATGGCCCTTGTGACTCGGATCTACGGTCCTGCCTCTCCTAAGATTTGAACCTTTCCACACTTGTGCTGTAACTTCTCTACTTCTTCCTGATATCTGACGGCTCATGGAATTTCGCGAATCCTCCTCGGAGAATATCGATCGTCCGTTCCTCCGGATGAAATCTATGAAATGACTAAGTGTTTCTCCACGGAACTCATCTACTTGCGTGCAAAAATGTGACACTTCTTAAACACTTCACACACAAGCTCCCTGCGCTTCTCTTGATGATTCCTCGAAGGTCCTATACCTCCTGATATTTCTAATAAAACTAAGCCTTAGAAAAGACTCTTGCACGCACTCCTTGCGACAACCTTCAAACACTTCAAGTGCTTGAATCCTTTCGACTCTGTGCACACCTGCAGCAGCAGTCCCTCAATTCTTCGCTCAGGTTCACAACCATGAAGCTTCACTTGGCCTGCGCACTCCTTGCACGGCTCCTGTGCTAAACCTGCACTTCCGAGCAAATGAGAACAAAAGTGACTCTATCTGAACTCTCTGTCAACGCACTCCTTGCGGACAATTCAACTGCACCCCTTACAGGAATCCTTGCTCAGATGAAGAAACAATTGAAACTCATTCCTTCTTCCTTTCAGACTTCAAACTCAAACATGAAATCATATACACAACACACAAAAGAAAATGTATAACAAGAAGCAGACATGCATGAGCATACCATTCAACATCAATACACAAAGAACCAACACAAACCATGAATTTGAATCAACTCTTCTATAAATCCAAATATCTGTGCATGGGTGTTCTTACACAGTTTTTCTTCTTCTCCTCTATGCTCAATTTCTTCTAACTAACTTACAATCCACAATGAGGGTGTCTATATCTCGTTTCCCTCTTGCGCTCTAAAGTTGTCTAATCTAGAATTAAATTCTATCTACCTGCATTTACTACTTTAAATGCCTTCTACCCACTAAGGACGAGAGCTAAAGGATCAAGGTCCATTTACATTGTACAAGTGTGCCTCTTCTTAATGACTACATTTAAGGTGAGATCGGAAGAG
>CBVK0101020705.1:0-10094 GCA_900067695.1 Picea abies
TGCTCGAAATGAGCAGAATGCCCCCTTTTTCTAAAAGTATTGAAGCATTAATGCTAAAAACATAGTCGGTAGACACGTCACTCCCTAAAAGAAGAGTGGGATCATCCGATGACTGCATCGGCATGACCACTTTTGCAACCAATGGTTGAATAGGATACGGGAATACATGGTCTAAAGGCACCTAACCCCCTAAAAGAGGAGTTGGATCAGCTGATGACTGCATCGGCATGACCACCTTCTCAACCAATGGTTGAATAGGCTGAGAGACTACATGGTCTAAAGGCACCTTACCCCCCAAAAGAAGAGTGTGCTCAGCCGATGACTGCATCGGCGTGACCACTTTTTCAACCAATGGCTAAATAGGCTACGGGACTACATGGTCTAAAGGCACCTCACCCCCTAAAAGAGGAGTGGGATCAGCCAATGACTGCATCGACATGACCACTTTCTCAACCAATGGTTGAATAGGCTGAGAGACTACATGGTCTAAAGTCACCTCACCCTCCAAAAGAGGAGTGGGATCAGTCGATGACTGCATCGACATGACCACTTTCTCAACCAATGGATGAATAGACTATGAGGAAACCTCAGAAGAATCAGAATCAGAAGATCTTGCAGACAAGGACCACAATATTTGTACCTCTAGAATGTCAAGGCACATATGAGTAAGGTGATCTCCTATCCATCCACTTAGGCTTATGTCCTATCCATCTAGGTTTCTCAATAGAATCAATGCCCCCAACATGACTAGTAGTGGCTGGTTGCACATCTCCTACATGACTTGCAGAGGTTAGTGATGGGTCGATAACATGACTTGCAGAGGCTACAAACCTATTACCAGTATAACTAGCAGTGACTGGACTTTTCCCCCTAGCATGAATTGCAGAGGGTGGGTGTGTGCCCCTAGCATAACTTGTAGAGGCTAGGTGTTGGTCTTCAACATGACTTGCAGAGGTTTCCGACCTATCTCCAACATGATTCGCAGAGGTTGGTGATTTCTTCTTCCTATTCTTCCTCTTTCTATTTCGTTTAGACTTCCGGTTACTAGTAACTGTACTTTCACCAAAGGCGGGAGAAGAAGGAGGAGAAGACTTTGTTGACAAATAAACATCAACAAGATTCCCATGACATAAAGTGATTAACTGAGAAGCGTCAAGAGAATTTGGGACATTTGGAATGGTACCCAACCAAACTGGTAATCCCACATTCAACCTAGGAATGTACAATGTGGCCATCAAAGGGACACGAACGTTTCCGAAGAAAGGAAAAGCACAAGAATCCCCTTGCGAAGGGGTTCCCTAGTTGGTATCATCAGGAAATTTAGCCATGAATATCTTATGCACAGGTTCACCCTTTGCGGGCTCATTCAAGTCCGTAAAAATCTCACACACCGACTCTGAAGAACCAGTGTTATCAAAACAACGCCTATAAAGAGGCGGCTCCACATTTCTAAGAGAAAGACTGAAAATTCCTCTCAACTAGTGGAGGGGCGGTCTACCACCCTAGGTTAGAGACCCAAATCCACAACTGACTAACTCACTATGGAAAACTAGGGAGCACAGAGCACACACTAAAATTTCCTAAATGCAAATCAAGCAAACAACTAACTAGTTGGAAGAACAGTTACACCAACCAACACTGGAGCAACTTACCGGTGCAAGTGCAACTCGAATACGGAAGCAACCTCTAGGTATACTCTACAAAGCATGGCCCGATGTCTACCCTAGGTACTACGGTATACCCCCACGTTCACCTGTGTAAGTCCCTAAAATAAAGGCAACTAGGTTGCCAGCTTGTGAACAATCACCAGGTGGGTATAGTCGACAGTCGGGTGGACCGCAATGAGCAAGGTATCAAGCCCGAAACCTATCAAGGGTATCAAAAGCAAGTGTTCCAGAAGATGATTGAGGACCTCGAATGGATTCAATACCCACGAAGATTCATGGAAAATGTAATCAACGGAATCCCAAGACAAGTCCTCTATATGCATTCCCCACTATGCTTGGTCCAACTTTGGAGGGGTTATCTCCACTACCTTTCCGCACGCAACCTTGTGTTTAGCCCCTATGTTAGAGGGGGGTCCCAGATAATTTCCACGTTACTAGACTTCTACACTCCTTAGAACAGACTCGTATGTTTTTTTTATATCCTTGAAGAGTTTCCTCTCCAACCTAAATCAAGGCTCTAGCCTAATCTAGTTGATGGACCCTACAAACATAAACTCTAGTAAATTTTAATTAGCGTTCTTTTTACTGGCTTGATTTACTCAAAAGGGTAAGGTAGTGCAACTGATGGTGTTAAGACTCTTGCAAAAAATGATGAAACTTATATGAACAATGGCAAAGAATGATTAAGATCGGAAGAGCGTCGTGTAGGGAAAGGAAGAAAACACAACACTATGCTAATTTCTTTTCTTCTTCAAATAACAATGCAAAGAAAATTCCAGGAAAGAAAGAGATCTAACAAACTATGTTTTTTTTTTATATTTTCTTCCAATCAAAGAAGAAATAACAAAAGATTCTAAAAGAAACTGATGAATGCATGATTCATGGCCATGATTCAAAATGCAACTCATTTTTCTTAAAATTTCAAGCTAAAAATAAGTTTAAAAAGCTAGGAAACGCAAGAAATCTTTCAATGAAAAAGCAAGCTATGTTGGAATCCAACCTAGGCTAAAACTGCTATGACAGAGACCAAGATTAAATCAAGGAAATTCTTGAGAGGTATAACTCTTGATAAAGAAGAGGATGATTGCCTCTCCTTAAACAAAAATTTTCTCAACAAGCACATTGTTGACAGTTCAATAGCTAGCGTGTGCACGCGAGTTGTGTAAGGTCAGGGCACTTGTACACGCATGTAGGCCTTATACAAGCTACGTGTACCTCTATAATTCTTCAAAAAAAAATGAAAAAAACAAGAAATCAAACACTGGTAGAAACTACTGGTATTGAGAACAAGAGTCCCTTGAAGACTCAGAAACTTACTTTGTTAGAAAAGAAAAAACAATCCAAGGAAAATTTCATAGGAAAAAACCAATCTGAAGTGGTACCTAAGCTACAAATTGCAAAAACCAAGACCAGAATGAGTTTCAAAAAACCCTTGAGAAGGATCACTTCTGACAGAGAAGAGGATGATTGCCTCTTTAATAAAAAAATTATGAACTTAACCACGCTACTGTCACTTCATCAGCTAGCGTGTCCATGCGGGCTGTGTGAAGGTTGGGCATGCATACATGCATGCAGGCTTTATACAAGAAATGTGTACTTCTGTGACTTTCCAAAATGAGAATTCAACCAAGCAAAGAAAGTGGGGAATACTGGTATGGAAGACCAAAACCCCTACTAGCTCATACTTTTGCAGAAACTCAGAAAAAGGTAGTAAAACCAATTAAAAATACACAACAAGTATCCCCAGAAAACCTGAGAGATCCCCAGTATGGTCGCCAATTTTGTTGTGGGTGGGAAATCCCTCCTATGGACTAGCACTAAGGGTTTTTATCATGCATTTAGAAATGACCTAAAGATTCTTAGTTCTTACCATCATCCCATGCCTAAACCCCCATCACTCATATGTAAACACAAGGCTCAAGAGATTAAGTTGGCGTACCTTATTTTTCATGTCTAATGTCGATCACTTTTCACGCTCGATCATTCTTTGACTACAACTCTCCTCCCAATGCTAACTTGCATTCACAAAATACAAACAAAGAACTCTAGATGCATTTGGTCTATGAAATAATGGGTTAGATATTTAATCAATCATACAATCAGTATTCAAATATTGACAATGTCATATGGAGGGATAGGAAAAGAAATTCTTTTATTAACTTCACAATGATAACTTACAATGATAAAGTCGACTACTTCTCCTCGATCCTAATCCTAGGCTCCTCTTCAAATGTCTTCCAACTGCTTTGCTCTATACTTCTCTTTGCACAAGGATGGCTAAAGCTTGGGACAAGGGGAATGCTCAATCGAGTATAGTTTCTTTACTATGATTTTCCTCCTTTCAAATGGGACCCTTATCCCTTCTTTTATAGGCTAGAAGGAGCTAGGTATTTGGTCAAATGACTGGCCATGGATGGCTGAAAGGTTTAGTTAACTTGCCCAAAGATGTGTGTTCCATCAACAACTTTCCTTCTTTTGTTCTTTTGTAGGTACATGCAGATTGTCCTGGGTCAACTAGTGTGTACACGTGTGCAGTAATGGAGTAGGGCACGTGGGCCTTTATAAAAGGGGTTTTTAAGAATATTTGTTCAGTAGTGTTTTGGCAAAGAAGGAATCTGAGATGGCCTGATGCCAGGTAAGCATGTCTAGTGCAAATTAGGGTTATAACAAAGGGATGTTGGCCCGTGGGTTTACCCACGCTTAGGCCCACTTTTGTAATGTATAAATAGAAGGATAGGCAATGTAATAAGTAGTAGATGTGAATTCTTAGTGAAATTGGTAGTGCATCTATGTGATGTTGAATAAGTTCTCTATGCAAACTATGCAAGACTTGCAAGGCTAAGTGCAAGCTATTGTGAGGGTTCTATAGAAAGCTAAGTGTTATAACGCAAGGAAGAAGGATCTAGCGAGATGCACAGATCTTTTGTCCTATGCGAAGAAGGGTTTTGGAGACTTTGTGCTTGTAACAGATTGAAGACGATAATAAAGAAGAAGATCTTGTGGATGTAGCCCCAGGGTGGGGGTGAACCACATCAATATTTGTGTTATTATCTATTCTTTGATTCAATGTGCTTATATTTTCTTATGCTATGTGCTTTGATATATCCACTTATTCTCTGTTCTTCTTAGATATATATGATTGTTAGATATGATGTGTGTGAGGATGCTTAGTGTTGATATTCTGGATCTGATCTAGGTTACTATGGTTAAGTGTTGAAATACTGTATATTTGAGTGTACATCGCGAAGCTCTGTGCTGTCTATGAAGTAGAATAAGGGTTGAATATTGATGAATGATCGATGCTAAGTGTTCTGTGAATGATATAGTCACATATCTATGTCCCGGCAAAGGTTGCAGACACCTGATTCTTGCAACCACCCCTACCTCTACCTTGGGTGAGACTTCATCTGCTTCGCAGGTGTTTCTGAAAGGGCCAGTAGTTAGGGCTTTGTTGGTGCACTCTTGAGCGTTGAACCCTGAGTCTTCCCCTGTGCCAACAAATGGTTCCTTTATCAGGACTTGAAACTATGATTGCTGGGAATTGAGGAAGAAGTGCAAAAGAAAGATCTATGTGTAGATATGTTGCCCTAGTGCACAACTTTTTACTCGACTTGTGAAGATTTGTGCCAGGAATAAGGTCAGATCTGAAGAAAGGAAGATCAGATTTGAAGAGAAGAAGTGATATCTGAATGCTCTATGCTCTAAGAAAAGTAAAAGTGGAAATTTCTGAAAGAAAGAGATCAGATCTGCAGAAAAGAGGTAAGATCTGTAAGCTCTATGCTCTAATAAAGGTAAGAATAGTTAAAAGTTCTTAGATCTAGAAGATTTGTGCTCTATAGAAGTAAGATAAGTGAAATTTTTTGTTTCTAAAGCATGGATCTAGGTATGCTTAATAGATTCTATCCTATCTTAAGAACTAAGGAATTGATAGATGAAAGAAAGTTTGATATGAATAGATCTGATAAGTATAATGATAGATATGTTATAACTATGCATATAAAGAATGTCTGGACTAACAAATGGATGCAAGATCCTAGAAATATCTTTTTACAGGTTAGCTATCACGATTCTAGTGCATAGTAAAAAAGAGGTTGGGGATCATTTAAAATAAAGTGAGGATTAATCCTATGTTACAGTTGAAGAAAACTAGGCCATCTAGCTAAGGAATGCCTTGGTAGAAGACCTAGTTGTCTCTGTTGCAAAGCTATGGACCATGAGGTATTGGATTTCCCAAGAATGATCACTAAGCTTGAAAGGATAAATCTGAATCAAGAAGACCATAAGGCAGATCCAGAAAAGGCAGAAACCCAGCAAGAATCAAAGAAAATATTAATACAAATGAAAGAAACCCTGAAGGAACATAAAGATGTCTGATTACCAGAGATCTTCAAAGAAAAGGAGAAAGTTGAAGAATGAATAGGGGACTTCGAAATTGACTGTATTCTCGATGAAGAAACACAAGTGAACATTATGCCAGAAAGAACTTGGGAAGCTATAGGGAATACTTCCATGATTCCTTCACTGGGAGGAATAAGACTATTCAGAGGAAAATTGATGATGTTATGTGGAAAACTCACTCAGATACCTATGGCAGTCAATGGAACTTCAACATAAGAATATTTTGATATTATCAAATTCATTGAGGACAGTGCCCTGTTTACTATGCTACTCGGAAAACCTTCGATTGAAATAGATCAAGATAGAAAGAAGGAAGAAGAAGAGGTTTTAGAACAAAAGAAGCAAGATTTAAAAGATTTAATGACTAAAAGGATTGCATAGATGATAGAAGAACAGGATAACCACTCGAAGCCATCTGACACTAGAATCCCAGACATTGAGGCCAAAGCTATAGAAAAGGCTAAAATTTCTACCCCAGAGAAAGAAGAAGCCACATACCTTAACCCTAGGAGAGGATATCACCAGCACAAAGTGCCTATGTCCAAGGAAAATAAGAAACAAAATGGGAAGAAAATCACTGAGACAAAGTTCACTAGAAAGAAGGCTAGAAAGCTAAGTAATAAGAAGGCTAAGATTGAAAAATTACAGAAGATCCCAGAGGGTACCTCACGGCAAGACACTTTTCCAGAGGGTACCTCACAGCAATACTAAGAAGGATGATGAAGTTCAATATGTCCATAGCACATCCACAAACACTACTTCGATCTCACTTGTGCAGGGAGGTGATGGTGAAGAACTAGCTGGCACAAAATTTGAGAAAAACAAAGGTGAGGTTACTCTACCTAGAGAGGAGGAGGATCCTTATAAGAAAAGGAAGATTACCCCACCAAATCCCTCATCCCAAAAGAAAACTAAGGCCACCCAGACTATGTTTAAGACTATAATCACATAGGATGGCTTCAAATTCTTAGTCACTATGCTAAATGATGCTTCACTAGAGATCACAAAAAAGAAAGAAGCGAAGCAGGAAGAGTTATTCAACTGAATCAAGGGTGAACTTCAAGAAGTGCAGCAGGCACTCCAGTCCATCCAAGCAATTTCCACTGTTCCCTTGACAATCGGAACAACAAGAACAGGAAATGAGCCCACCCAATTACACTAGATCGTCGATAAAGTCAAAGCTCACCTTCTATGAGCTCAAGAAGACAAAACACAATCCACCCAAGCTTTGACACAAGTACAGAGCACACTTGTAGAACAATAGAGTAACGCAGAATGGGAAAATATTTCCCTGCAAGCGAAGTGGGATGAGGAAAATTACAGTTACAGTAGAGCAAGGACCAGTTTCTAGTAGAGAAACTTGAAGTACAGGAAAGGGTTCACAAAGCACTTCGCTCTGTGACGATCATAGAAGTGAAGATTGAAGAACATGTCCCATAGCAAGTGGCAAAACTTGAAGAAGTAATCCAACAACTTCAACAGTGCATCACAGATTTGGAACTTTGCACCGTGCCTGAGACTCCTTAAGAAATAAGAGATCTCAGGGAAGCAACTACCCACAACTTAGTTGGTTGATTAAAAACCCATGCCTTGGAATGAAATAAGTTGAGCTCTAGAAGCACCCAGACTTATGAGAACCTCATAGAAAATCCAGAGTTGTAGGCATTGGAGACACAATTCCAAGAAGCAAAGCATCATGCATATATGCTACAGGCACAGTTGAAGGCCTTGACCCCAGTCAAAAGAATGAAGAGATTTCCAAAACAACACACTGCCCAACAACATGTACACATGATGTAAAGTAAAGTGATGGAAGTCTCCCAATGACTTCAACCAATCCAAGAAAAAGCATACCAACTGTTCACTGAAGTTGAAAGCCAGGGAGCCAATCTTGAATAGGTTTTCATCATCGCAGAACAACGCCTGGAATGGCCAATAAATGACGCAGTGATCCAGGAGTTCATTGAGAAAGAGGTTGTCGCACTACAGTAGGTAGAAGAAGCTAGAGCCAAGTGCGAGGCATTCAAGGCAGAATTGATCAGACCATAGTGACTTAGGATGAGTCACAGGTGAGTGTTGGGGGCTTGTTGGCCCTTGACCAAGTTTTGAGGAACACTTGGTCATAATTGACTATTTTTGGGACTTTGACATCCTGTCGAACACAAAGCGCAAAGAGAAGCAGAAAATGTGGAATCTAGGCCTCCTTTTGGGTGCTTTTTAGGTTTTTGGGAATATGTAATGGGAAAGGGATGTCATCCCATGGGTTTACCCATGCTTAGTCCCACTTTTGTAATGTATAGATAGAAGGATAGGCAATGTAAGAAGTATTAGATGTGATTTCTTAGTGCAATTGGTAGTGCATCTATGTGATGTTGAATAAGTGCTCTGTGTGAACTGTGTAAGGCTTGAAAGGCTAAGTGCAAGCTACTGTGAGGTTGCTATAGAAAGCTAAGTGTTGTAACACAAGGAAGAAGGATCTAGTGAGCTACGCGGATCTTCTGTCCTATGTGAAGAAGGGTTTTGGAGGCTTTGTGCTTGTAACATATTGAAGATGATAATAAAGAAGAAGATCTTGTGGATGTAGCCCGAGGGTGGGGGTGAACCACGTAAATCTATGTGTTATGCTCTATGCTTTGATTCAATGTGTTTATCTTTACTTATGCTATGTGCTTTTATATATCTGCTTATGCTATGTTCTTCTTAGATATATATGATTGTTAGATCTGATGTGTATGAGGATGCTTAGTGTTGATCTTCTGGATCTGATCTGGGTTACTATGGTTAAGTGTTTAAATACTGTAGATCTGAGTGTACACCCCAAAGCTCTATGTTGTCTGCAAAGTATACTAAGGGTTGAATATTGATGAATGATCGATGCTAAGTGTTCTGTAAATGATATAGTCCCAGATCTGTGTCCTAGATAAGGTTGCAGACACTATAGTCTTGCAACCACCCCTGCCTCTACCCCGGGTGAGACTTCATCTTCTTTGTAGGTGTTGCTGAAATGGTCAGTAGTTAGGTATTTGTTGGTTCTCTCTTGAGCATTGAACCCTGGGTCTACCCCTATGACAACACTAGTCATGCAGGTGGTTCGATTCCCGATACCCAAAAAAATTTGGTACGAGAGATGAAGATGTTGAGTAGCATTGGTTCTTGTGTGAAGCAATCTGAAGATCCAGAGGCACTCGGGATGTGAATAATTTTGTTGAGTTCCAAACTACCTTGAGAGGTCATTCTCTAAAGTGGTACATGAATATCATTGAGCCAGGAGTGCCAGGAATGCAAGGTCAAGCATTCACACTTGGCCAGGTACGAACAAGGTTCATAGCAGAGTTTAAACTACCTCAGTTAGAACAACAGGCTATGTCTAAGTTACATGAGATCCAACAAAGTGAAGGTGAATCAACCTGGGAATACAACCAAAAGTTTAATGATACTATAGGGAGGTTAACAAATCCAATCCATGAGGAACATCAAAGAGAATGGTACTTATAGGGATTTCTACCTCTGACTCAGATTCCACTAACACAATAGTGAATAGAAACCTTGATATATGCCTTGGAACAATCGATGAATATTGAAGCCATGGTGGGATACCCTGGGAGCCTGAGAGTGACCAGACCCCAAATAGACGTAGATTTGGCACAAATACAAGGGAAAATATCAATGCTTATAGAAAATATTCAATAACTAACAATACCTAGACCAGGACGACCATAGGTCTGGTGCAACAGATGTTATACAAAAGGACATCTAGTGAACGAATGTCCACGAATGAGGCGAATGGAACCTCCTCATAATCTGATGGGACCCTCACGAGGACCAATAGGAGGAGTTGCGCAAGTATCTATGAAATTACCATTCCATAACCCCACTGTTGACGGGAAAAATTGTCCCTCCGTCAATTAAGAGAGTGGAACCGGTCCGGGGTTGTCTAATAACCCAAGCCGTTTGGAATGAACCACCCTGACGGGTTTAACGGCTCCGTTGGCTGCTCTACGGTCCTAAGAAAACCAAAAAGAAAACTAA
>CBVK0101020706.1:0-10094 GCA_900067695.1 Picea abies
ATCTTATTGGATTTAATAATCATGACCTTAGTCTTATCAGTATTAAAAGTCATACCCATATTGGAGCAAAACTCCTTGAGGATTAATATGTTAATACATTTATTCAAAATGATCATAGTTGACTATAGTTGATCGATCATGGTTTCATATGGTTGTGACTATGAATGACATTAATACAATAATGTATAATGTAAGGTATTAATTAATGCATACATTAATAATTTAATATATCAATTTATTAATATGTTCACACAATATTAATTAATACATTGTTAAATATGAATACAAAAATAATGTAATACATTATTACAGTAAGAATAATAATAATAAAAATGTCCGCATGGGTGTAGATCAATTGGCAAGTGTCGTGTAAATGGAAGGAAATATGTAAAGGAGGTATCAAGCTTGTGCTCCATGCTTACTAGCTGAGGGTTATAGTCACGCTAGCACTTTGGGTTATAGTCACGCGAGTTGCTTATTCCTGGAGTAAAAAAAAATTAATAAAAAAAAAACACTTCATACATTAAATGCATTAATAAATACATGATTAAAGTATTAGTACATTAAAACATTAATAATGTATTAATACAATGATAAAGTAATACATTAATAATATATTAATAAAGTGATAATACATTGAATTTAGTGTCCTTACTAATACATGATTAAAGTATTAATACATTAATGTATAATGTAACATATTAAATTATTAATACAATGATAAATACATTATGAAAATTAAGTAATAATACATTAATACTACATTATTCAAGTAATTATATAATAATAATACATTATGAAAATGTATATATTACATTAATATAATGTATACATTAAAATATAAATTTACATTAATATATAATGTAGAGTATTAATTCAATGATACATTAATAATGTAATGTTATAGTTAATTAATACATTTATACAATATTAATTAATACATTGCTAAAGTATTAAAACACTAATAAAGTAACAAATTAATAATACATTCTTACAATAATAATAATAAAATAATTGTAATACATTAAATACATTAATAAATACATTACTAAAGTATCAATACATTAAAACATTAATAAAGTATTAATACAGTGATAAAGTAATACATGAATAACACATAAATATTTAATAGTAATACATTGACCTTAATGACTTTAGTAAGAGATTATTGAAATATTATTGCATTACTAATACTTTATTACATTAATGTAATGTAAAAATTGAAGTAATAATGCATTAATGTATGATGTAATATATTAAATTATTAATAATGCATTAAGAAATACATCATTAAAGTATTATTACCTAAATAAATAGATTATTAAAGTATTAATATAGTTGTATATTAATTCACAATGACCATGGTTGACTATGGTTGACCCAGGTTTATTACGGTTCACCATGCCAACGACTAACCTTAGTTGACCATGTGGATATGATTATGGTGGATCATGTTCATTATGTTTTTTGCCAAACTTTCCTATGGCATTATTTCATTGAAATGTTGATCATGTTTTGTTCGTCACATTGTGACATTAGGTTTTGTTCATCACATTGAGACATCAAATTTCGTTCATCGCATGACATCGTAAGGTTATCATGATCAAATTATGATGAAAGTTTTTTGTTTGTCACAATCCGCTGATGGGATAGGTTTTTCAGAGTATGTTAGTGGGTTATGTTCTTCACATTGCAACGTCGGGAAATGTTCATCTCATTGCAATGTCAGTCTATGTTTTTCACATTGTTGCATTGGGTTGTGTACATCACATTACATCACTCGTTTGTGTTCGTCGCATTCTGACATATGGAATTTTTTATTACAATGTGACATGAGGATATGTGCATCATATTGCAACACTGGGATATGTTTGTCACATTGCAACATGGGGATATGTTTGTCACATTGCAAAGACTGGGCAATGTTCGTCACATTGTGAAATTCATTTATGTTCATCACATTGTCATGGAAAGGATATGTTCATCATATTGTAACAACATGTCAATGTTCATCACATTGTTATCGGGGTATATGTTCGTCACATTGCGACGACAAGGTGATGTACAACACATTACAAAATCTATTTATGTTCATCAAAATGTGATGTTACTATCCACTTTCCAACAACATGCATATGTTTGTCACATTATGATGTTACTTTATTTTCATGACATTGTGATGTTAGTTTATGTTCATGACATTGCGGCATTACTATGTTCAACAAATTGCAACATTACTATGTTCAACAAATTGCAACGTTTTAATGCTCATCAGATTGCAACATTACTATGTTTGTCACTGTGCCACATTACTATGTTTAATACATTGCAACATTACTATGTTTAATACATTGCAACATTACTATGTTTGTCATGTTGTCATGTCCAATTTTCTTTGTCACATTGGAACGTCACTGCATGTCCATTGAATGATAGGGTTGGTGTTGGAATAGGTTTGAAATTTTTTGACAGTGGGTTATTCTCCTCACATTGCAATATCATAAAATGTTCCTCTGATTGAAATGTTGGTCTATGTTTCTCGCATTGTCGCATTAGGTTGAGCACATCACAATGACACAACACGTTATGTTCATCACATTCCAACGTTTGGAAAAGTCTATCACAATGAAATGTCAAGATATGTGTGTCACATTGCAGCATGAGGATATGTTCATCACACTATGACAATAAGGAAATATTCATCAGATTGTCACATTCATTTATGTTTGTCACATTGTGACGATAGGGAAATGTCTCTCATTTTGTTGACCATAGTAACATTGCAATTTTGTTGAACATAGTAACGTCGCAATGTCATGAACACAAATTGACATCACAATGTCATGAAGATAAACTAATGTCACAATGTCATGAACCTAAATTGATGTCGCAATGTGACAGACATAGGGATGTTGTTACTATGTGGATAGTAACGTCGCATGTGACAAACATAAATAGATTTTGCAATGTGTTGCACATCACCTTGTCTTCGAAATGTGATGAATATTTCCTCACCATGAAACGGGATGCACATATCCCAACATCGCAATGCAACAAACATTTCCAAAAGTTACAATGTGTCAAACATAGTAACCTTGTCATCGGATGAACATGCCCCGATGTTCCAATCGAATAAAAAAAATTGGATGTTACAACATGACAAACATATTAATGTTGCACCATGTCAAACATAATAATGTCGCACAGTCACGATCATAGTAACGTTGCAACCCGATGAACATAAAATCATTGGAATTTCATGAACATACTAATGTTGCAAAGTAATGAACATAAAATTATGTCATAACATGGTGAACATAGGCATGTCGTCGCAATGTGTATAGTAATGCCGCATTATGACAAAGATAAACAAACATTTCGATATGTTGAATGTCACCTTGTCTTCATAATGTAACCAACATATACAAATGTTGAAATGTGGATAACCAATGTTGCAATGTCAATTTCTATTCATGACATTATGACGTGAGTTAAATATGTTCATGACATTTTGACATTACTATGTTCAACAAATTGCAATGCTTTTATGTTCATCAGATCACAACGTTACTATGTTTGTGACTCTGTGATGTTACTATGTTTGACACATTTCAACAATAATATGTTTTACATGTTGTCACATCCATTTTTTTTCGTCATATGGGGATGTTAGAGCATGTTCTTCAGATGATGGGGTTGGTGTTGGAATAGGTTTGAAAAAGTTTGACAATGGTTATATTCCTCACATTGCAATATTGGGAAATGTTTGTCTCATTGCAATGTTGGCCTATGTTTGCCGCATTGTGACAATGGGTTGTGTTCATTGCATTGCAAAGTTTGGAAACATTTGTCACAAAGTGATGTCAGGATATGTGCATCACACTACAACATCGAGGATATTTTCATCACATTCTGATGACAGGGCATTTTTTGTCAGATTGTGACGTTCGTTTATGTTTGTAACATTGCAATGACAAGGCTATGCCCATTAATTTATGATGCCATGGCTATGTTTGTCACATTTCACAACATCTGTATGTGTTCTTCAGATTACGATAACAAGGTGATCTGCAACACATTGCAATGTCTGTTCATGTTTGTCACAATGCGACGTTTCTATCCACATTGCGATGACATGCCTATGTTCACCAAATTGCGACCCCGGTTTATGTTCACCACTTTGTAAGATTAGTTTGTTCAAGAAATTACAATGTTTTTTAGTTCATCATATTGCAACGTTACTATGTTTGTCATTGTGCAACATTACTCTGGTTGACACAGTGCAACATTACTATGTTTGTCACGTTGTAATGTCTAATTTATTTCATCAGATTCGAACATCGAGGTATGTTCATCGTATGATAAGGTTGTGTTCGACACATTATGAAAATGAAGTTTTTCCAAAGTTTAAAAAGTAAATTTATCTAAGTGGTTCCTTTATGAAAATGATAGGAACTTTGAAGTCATGTGATATATTACACTGAAGGAAACTTAGAATCATATTTGTTCTATGGAATTTGATAACATATGATCTTAAAATGTAAAATCTATCCCTTCAAAATAAGCATACAAAACATTAGAGTATGCATGTATGCATCCTTCTTTTTGGTGTTGCAAATTGGAATTGTCCATAAAACATAAAGTAAGAGGTTAAAATAAATTATAATTTATAGTAGAAAAATATTTAATTGAAATCCATTTATAACTAACTCTATTAATAGTGTATTATATAGTATACATTGATACATTTTTAATAAATACATAACTAAAGTATTAATACATTAATGCATGAGTAATACACTAATTAATAAAATATTGATAGGCTAATAATATATTAATATATTGTTATTAGAAATTTGATTTATATTAAATAAAAAGTATTTGTATTTTATATGTTGGTATTTTGATTATTATTTTAAATAAATTTTTAATATATTATTGAAAATGAATTAAATGTGTTTGTTGTATAATTAAATTTTATAAAAAAATATTAAATACAAAAATTATAAAAAATTTCACAATTAAATGAATAATTTATTTTAAATTTTTTTGTAACTAGTAAAAATATTTTTTATTTATCATATATCAACTTAAATATGCTAAAATAAATCTTTCATCCTAAAATTGTAAACTTAGATAATGTAAATGTTTTAAAATAATTTATAAAAATAATTACAACCATAAATTTAAAAACAAAGTTATGAATTAATTTTTCATTTTTATTTTATAGTTCAAGTCAAACATAGTTAAGAAAGTCTTTCCTCTTAAAAATTAGATAATATAAATGTTTATAATAATTAATGGGTATATAAAATATAGCTCTACATAACTTTAAAATTATATCTATATATTTGTATTAATAAAAAATGTATTGTATAATATTATAACATTAACTATATATCCATTCTATATAATATATTATATAATATCTAAGGTATAATAACCAATTTTATATAATTTAAATAATAATGATTTATAAATATTTATAAATAAACATAATAATAAAAATTTACATATCAAGTAAATAATAATAATTATAATATATGAAATTAAAATTTTAATTATACAAATAAATTTTAAATATTATAATAAATGAAAACCACTAATTCTTATAATTTTGAAAAAATAATAAATTAATATTAAACATTTTAATAATTATTTTAAACAATATTAAACATATACTAAATCAAAATCATTGAAAGTACTAAGTTTCATTAAAATAATTCAGTATTATTATTATTGTAATAACAATTATCCACATTTTAATTACAAGTATTCATGAAGGTTTACCCACATTTTAATTACAAGTATTCATGAAGGTGAAGCAACTTATGAGGAATTAATTATAAACAAAGATTTCACTCCATTTAATTCACTATTATTCTAATAACAATTATCCATATTTTAATTACAAGTATTCATGAAGGTGAAGCATCTTATGAGGACTTAATTATAAACAACGATTTCACTCCATTTCAAACATAGTGTAGTGTCAAATGTTTATAAATTAACATAAACAACGATATCACTCCATTAAAAAACATAGTGTAGTGTCAAAACATAAACAACGATATCACTCCATTAAAAAACATAGTGTAGTGTCAAAAGTTTATAAATGAACATATTATTAAATTACAAAACTTCATGAAGTATAATGAAATTTTACAGAGTTTTAAGCGTCCACTCCCACTAAAGATTACTCTTTCTTTTTCAATGGAGGGAATTTAATTACTATTAATAAAACTTGCATTCAATGTGCTTGTATGTTAAATAACAAATTTCACAAGGTAACATAATATTAACAAAACATTTTTTTTTTGTATTGACTAAAGAAATTATAGTAGGCGAGTTGCTACAACTGGTTTATCATTAATCGTTTTAGTAAATTATTGATTTGATTTTCTCCCACTTTTATTGTTACTTGATAGGAAGGGCCCCCGCTCCAAGTAACTACCAACTCATCTAGTTGGTTGGATATTTCTTGACATTGTTCTGAAAATCAATTCTCCTTCCTTAGATACAAAAATCTCACAATCCGATTTAACTTCAAACAAGAAATATAATTATTAAATAAGAATTTCCAAGTATGATTTGTAATTACCATGTATCACTCTCTACATACTGATACACTAACCCTCTATGCATATAGATACCCTAACCCTATATATTGATATCCTAACACTAATAAATTTAATTTTGTTTTTGCACGTACATATGGAAACACAAAGGAGCTTTAAAACCTTAGTTTTGATTTGGAAAAATAGAAAAGGAATAACGAAAGGCAGGTCGGATGGACCAAACTTGGCATGCACGTGGATACTTCTACTCTAAAATTAATATCAATTGTTTGAGTGGAAACTTCATGATCATGGATGATCCCTCCACTCTTGTGACTTCAAAAACATTTTTAAACAAACACAGTCTATCAAAAACAATTTTAAACTAACACAGTTTATTAGATGCAAGAAGCCTCAGTAAAACATTTTTAATCAAAAATTAAAATTAATTGCAAAACATCCTTACACATCTATCGATCTTTTTTATCCAACTGGTGAATTCCCGAAAAAACCCGGAACAATATTGGTGTAGTAGCAGTGGGCATACATACCAATAAGTCTCACTAAAGGAGTTTGCAGAAGCATTTAAATCTTATGACAACGGAGCCGATATGATTCCAGAATTGTTAATTCCTTGGGATAAAACAAAATGTCATCCTGCAACACTCTCTAATGAAAAATAAGTTTTAAGCAAAACGAGACTTTTCAAAGCATGTTTTGATAGACAACGTTTACTTATGACGAGGAATTCCTTCAACCATATATTAAAATTATTACACGAGAAAAAATAATCCCACACGATTACAATAATTCTTGCCATTAAAATCTAATACATTACCATTATTTCATCTGCATCATTCTTTCCATTGAATTCGAATACATCACCATTATTTCATCTGCATCTGCATATATTTATTGATGGATTTTTTTCAAGACTACTACGAATCCAATATTGTTTTTCCATCAGATAACTCTCGTCGCTATGACGGTTTATTTTCATACAAAAAAAACACGCATCACAGAAATATGGAAGACGAATCCGTTTAATATCGAGCTCTATTCCTTGGTCTTGTCTTCAATATGTTTAAAGGAATTTCAGGTATCGCGACTACAATTGAAAATCTTCCACTCTTCTAGAAGTAGAGATATTTCATGCTCTAATGTGCCTAGGCCGGAGTTGTAGTGACAAGAGTTAGGTTTTTATAATATAAATTCATGTCCATACCGAAATATTGCGCCACAAGAAAAGACTAGAAAAACCCCAAATGCCAGGTACTATCGCCAAGCATGGATCTTTCAAAATCCGACTGTTAACGCTTAATTGAAACGCTTAAGAGAAAGGACCGAAATGATCTTATGACGATTGAACATGGCATCCAACCACCACTGCGTTAATTGAAACGTACGTGAAACGTGGTAGCGCTTTACATCCAAAAAAACGTGGATTAGGTTTCTAATAAGAAACCTAAATATTACTTTATTCCGAGCCATTTTAATTAGTATTTTTAACCTCCACTTGAATGTACACAGAGTGCACAGAGTTGATGCTTTCCTCCCAAAAAAGTTCCTCCTTTGTAACCTGATATTTCACTCACACCATTTAAATTTCTATTTCAATGGCCCAAACCATGTTAACCATCAATTCCACATTAAGATGTTAACCATGAAATCAACAAACAGAAAATAAAATAACTTTTGACTTTGTAGTAATATGGAGAAAAGTGTTAGAAGAAAGTTTCAAAAGGAAAATTGGAAAAGTTGACTTCCATTAACTTTAACGCTCTTGCTACCTAGTCTATGTATGTACCCGTGTTAATTCTTCAAGCAACAAGATTATACGTTGTTGTAGCATGGAACAAGGTTCTGTAAAATATTCATAAAGTTGTTGATTTTCATCCTTCTAACCTGATTTAGTGGAGATAAACTACCATGTGTTGTGTAATTAGTTGTGGGAAGAGTAAATCAATAACGTTATTTGCATAAGTTTTACCTTCCTTCCAGGCTTAGACTATCGGTAGTGTGCTTTTGGATCCTTCGTGAAAATATTGGATAGTAATTCTGGAGTGTCACGAGTTATAACATTTAATTTAGTGTTCGATTTCTCTTCCCGATCTTTAGAAGAAAAATATTTGCATCCGTTCTTTTTCGATTTCTGAAACCACAACTCAAATAATTTCAATATGTAAAGGAAATGTGCCTATGCACTGTTAAAAATGCATGATACCCCACCTAGTAAAGATACGGGGTTCGACATCTATCCACTAGCTAAGGATTCGACGCTTCATTCCCTAAAGCCCCTGGTAAAAAAGGTGCCCACTAACAGTTAAAAAAAAACAATTTTAGTTAAAAAAACGATGTTATTAATAATATGATGGATCGTTATTATTTTAATTATCTTAATTATTTAAGTATTTTAATTCTCATTTTTAATAATGAACGAACATGTTTTTTCATGCAAGAAAGTTGATGTTTGAAACCTTATCTTTTTTTTTATTTATTGTGATTAATCAAAATATTCTAATCATATAAAATCTGATTATAGAAATCATATTTATAATTAAAATATGATTAATTCTATCTGTTTCAGTATTAGGTGTTACACATGAAATTTGCACACCTAGGTACCTCGCCCTAAGTGCCGTAAGTGTCATATAAGTGTCTCATACACCTTGACATCATGGAATAACCTTGTCATATAAGTGTCTCATACACCTTGACATCATGGAATAACCTATGTCACAATTCCTAGTCAATGTGGAGGAGGAATATATTACATGAAGGCCAAAATACCAAGTGCACATGATTTGTTATTAATATTATTGAAAAATAAATTAATTAAGTGTGAGAATCCACCTCACATTTTGTTTCCTATTTTTTAAGGAAGGTGGAGGATCTCATGGATGGTTGAAATATGTCCTGTATAAAGTACTTGAGAGATATTTCCTCCCTAAAAGCCTTCAGAAATATTTTCTCACTAAATATCTTTCAAATCCCTTTTTAGTGGATCTGATGAGTGATCATATCCATGCTCGTTAAGCCTTCAAATCCTATATAATGAGGGATTTCCATGGAGAGAAGGATAGAGGAGATTAGAGATACCAAACTTATTATCTCAAGATAGTGGATATTCCAGATATCAAACCTATGGTGTTGGGAGAAATCTTTAGGATATCAAACCTATGATTTTGGGAGCTTTGTGTAAGGGCTGGACAAGGAGGACTTGGGGAAGCTATGCAATTGCATCTACAATCTTTAAGCATTTCCTTAAGAGTTCTCATTAATATATTTCTTGTCATATTTCCTTCTAACCTATGTATCTTTACATATGTTTGTCTTATATATGGATTTGATTGGACTAATTTTATAGAGTAGAGTAGGAGTTCTTTGTCTTTTGTTGTCCATTGCATTGAAGGTGTCAAACAGTGTTAAGGAGCTCAGAGATCAAGCTCAAGTTGGAGCACCGAGGACAAACATCGGAATAAGGTGCATCACACTTTCTTCCTTCTCCTTCTCTTTCTGATTAGTTAGTTATATTCA
>CBVK0101020707.1:0-10094 GCA_900067695.1 Picea abies
AAGCACACATCATGAAGCAAAAGAGAATTAAATGCACATATTCAAATGTTTTGAAAATCAGAGTAACACATACCATGATACCCGAACTCATTACCTCATGGAGCAAGACCCACTGCTACTTCAAAACTAGGTTGATGGGATGGATGTTGATGCTGCTGACAGAATGGAGGTGTTGAAGAAGAAGGATGGGCCCTCTAGGGCAAGGCTCAAATCATTATGGCTCTCGGTACTCCATGTCTAGGACCTGTGGGCCTCGAGACATAATCTCCTTAGTTATCCCTAGGATAGGGGATAACACTACCAATTCCAATCCCATAAATTTTAACAAAGGGGAATACAAGTAATTCTATGAACCATTCACAAGTTAAAAACTTATTGTAATTATGAAATCGTGGATTGAACATAAGAAATCGAACACCAACATATAAAACGTTAATGAAATTAACTACTGCTATAGCATTCAAAATATTCTAGCAACAATATAGCACAAGCATTGTGTCCCAGATTGGTGGGCCCTTGACCACTGGTAGCAAACCTTTGAAACTTACAGTAACACAATCAAGAAAACACCACAAGATTATAGAATGAGTGTTTGCATTAAAATCGAGTATAAACTCGCAGCATATGCTCCATTGCATAGATTGAATCTAAATAAAAACAACAGTGATCGAGGATGGTCTTGGCTCCAAAATAGACAACTATAGTATCATGCATTAAATATCTATAACTTTGATCACATTGAGACACTATATACAAATAGAACCCTAAGCAAAGCGATAAGATTATGCTCTACGCTTTTGTGAACAAAAATGCCCAAAATGACAAAGGAAACAAACATATCCACCATGTTTAACCTTCCACGATCCATATGGTATGCTTAGCAATTGAGATAAACTTCAAATAAATCGGTTTTGACCTTTTGTTATTTGTATGATAGAATGCATATGAATAACATCTTGTTTTCACTTTGAAAGATTCCCCACAAACAGCCTGAGCATAAGAAGGTTCTGACTCTGTGTTTGACCAGAGCCTGGTGCTCTTGTGGAAGATGTAGAACTCAAGCCAATGGACATGAGCCATGTTGGGCACTGGATCTACAAAACCCATATGCTCATTTTCCTCCTAGGCACGTGCATATAGGCAAACCTCCAAACCTAGGTACTAAAACTCCATAGTTGGTGCAAGAACTGAACTGCAATTCTTCATAAGTAAATATTAGTTTCAAAGACTCATGAAAACCTATTAAAAACTTAGGAAATTAAATATAATAAGAAACTATTGTCTCTTTAATGCTTGTTGCAAGGTTTTAGGATTAGGAGCATGCATTTGTAGGATAGTGGGGTTTAGTTTGGGCATAGTGTTGGAATAATAGTGAGAAAAATGGTGTTAAAACATGGCAAAATGGGAGGCCAACAATACCATCATTGCTAAGATATTAGGGTTGTAAGTTGAGCGGTTTGGTTAGATTCAAAGTTAAAACTAATGGAAATACCTAAATTTAGAGGAGATGAATATGAGAATTATTTTATAAAACATTTAAGAATGAATATATTACTGTAAAAGTTGAAGAGGATACTACCAAAACACTTGAAGTGGAAATTTGCAAGAAGGTTGAAGAAGCCCTAAATACAAATGAAGTAAAATTAGAAATGCAATCTAGAATTGAAGAATGAATAAATAAATTGATGGAAAATATCACCATTCGACTTCAAAAAGAGAAGAAACACAAGATTCAAGAAGGTCACCAGAAAATACTTAAAGAAGTGGAGCTTCATCTTGAGGATGTACATGTCAAATATGATGGTATTATATCAAAGGCTAAAGTAATCAAAGACCAAACAAAGAGAATAGAGGATTCCATTGTCTTTGAAAAGAAGATGGATGGCATGGGTGTGTAGAATGAAGAGAAACCATATTGACACCCTCATTACCACGAAAAATTTCAAGAAAGACAAGAAGATTGACAATGGAATTACCAAGGAAGTAGATGGAATAATAAACAATATGCATGGAACATGCCATCAAAAAACTAGTATTCGAAAAAATATTATGAAGGACCAAAAACTACAACAAATTAGAGAATCCACGACAACAACAACTCATGGAATCAAAGGAAATAAAATTATGTGACACTCAGTGATCAAGGATTAAGACCAAAAATAATTGAATTTGGATGGATAGATCATCACCAGTGGCAATAAGAAAGCATGAATATAAGGAAATTCTATTACTTGGTTCCATCACATGTAAAGCCCTTAACTACAAATCTTTTAGAAGGAGGGTACTATGATATGACCCCAAGGGGGGCATATATTGAGTTAAATGTAATTGTAATAGGATAATTGTATATGTAATATGGGTTAGCCTAATAAAAGGCCCACATGTGCAATGAGTGAATAGGTATATATAGATGTTATGTAGTCATTGTTGAGGGTAACATGTGATTTGGATGTATTAGGGTATTTGGAGGAGGTTCTCCTATTCTTTAAGGATTTATTGTGTAACTTGTCTCTTTTATCTATATTGGAGTTCTGCTCCATGCTCACATTTGGTGTACATGGGGTGTACTTTGTTATGTTATGATATCTTAAGTATTTGGTACATAATACATCCCATGAGTTTTCAATTATACTAATCATTGTGTATTATATAGAGTCTTGTGGTGTAACTTCACTCTCTTCATGAGCAATGGATGCCACATTGGTGGCTAGGGTTTGGAGCTATGGTTAGTTTTTGTGAATAGGGTTAGGAGATTTGGTGAGAGGTGTTGTCACTATCACTGTCAAATTTGAACATCCTAGTCAACATTCCCGAGGTGATGGACGAAGAGCACGTGGATTACATGGAGGACCCTTTTGAGGGCCACCAGATATGGACATCGCCAAGTATCACCGAAGGTTTATGGAGGTAACCATGACTTCTCTGCAACTTTCTCCAAGTAGTTGAAAGAGACACCATTGAAGGAGGAAAGCAACCATTGGAGGAGGAAACCATGGAAGTTCTAGGTTCAATCATTAGAGATATTGGTGTTCAGAATCAGCTGACATCATATTAGTCGATGGATTCACCTCATAAATCCATCAGGGTTTTGATTGATATCAACACAAGGGAATTTGATGGATCACACTGAACTGGGCTGAAAATGGATTCATTCATCTACTCCCTCTCAGATGACACAGAGGAAACAAATCATGATCATCATTGGTCTCCCAGTGCCACCCAATTCAATGATGTAGATGATCCTACGACGGGAAAGGACTTTAGCTCTGAACTACACCCAGAAGCATATTCATACTTATACTAGGCCAGGGTTTTAATGGAAGACATATTTTGGGAGATATAATGAGAAACATCTCACCTATGGTGAATATGAACACTAGTGTGGAGAGAACAAGCTCTGGAGGTATGGATAAGCACATGAGGAACATGAAATGTGTTAAACACAAAATTGAAGAGACTAATTTGGTTTTGGGCGAATGGATTAAACTCCATGAAATTATGCACATGGAGGATGCAGCTTTAGTGGGGCATTTGTCCAACAAGAAAATGTCAACAGGAACCCTAAAGAGTTGGATAGATGATAATTTTCCCAAACTTATTGGTTATGCTCCCCAGAGCCCGCTTCTGGGAAAAGGATGGATGGTATGGATACTAAATTCGGGGGAAGATGCAAAAAAATCCTTCTTTCCTGTTGGAGTTGGGGCTCTTAGGCACTTTTCTTATAGAAATGGAAGGTAGACTTCGATGCAAATTATGAGAAATTAGAGCTAATTCCAGTTTGGGTATATGGGCATGACTCGAATTCTAGTGGGTCTAAACTTATCCAAAGCACTAGCGAACTCTATTTCCATCAAGAGAGGGAATATCATTTTTTGTCAAGAGCTAGATTACAATGGTATTCTCTTAAAATGTGGGCATTGTCACTCCTATGGACACCTAGTGATGGACTTCCCCATTTCTTCAAAGATAAAAATGTGGGTTTGAAAACACTCAGGAGATGTGGTAGACCAAATTAAATCATCCTAGGGAGCACAACAACTAGAGAAGCAAGTAGTTGTCACTCAACTAGCTAGCTCGAAGGAAGATGGTCTCCCCAAGCATCTATCTGAACCCTCAGACGAAATCAAGCTCAAAAGTGAAGGCTCAGTTTCAGTTAAGCCACTCTCTCTCCCCTCTCCTGTTGCTCTTCCAATTGAAAAGGAAATTCAATTTGGCTCCCTTGGAATTATGCCTTATTTCAAATAAGAGGATCTAGGAAAGGACTTCCTCTGTAGCCTATCAGGCCTCTCAAGACCCCAACCGTCAACCCTCATTCCACTTCATGAGATCAATATATCCAATGGAGTATATGTCCCTCCATCAAGCAAAGACCCTCACATGGATCCACTGGCCCTGCCGACCTCCCAAGTTGATCCCCAACACCTCATGGGGCTTAAATATAATCTTTGCTTTAATTCAAAAAGACCTCACTCTCTTATGCATGACACTAGAGGGGGATTGGGTTCCTTTGAAGTCAGGGACATGAATCCTTCCCAGAGAGGAAGGAAATCCCTTCTTTCCATTGCTTAGAAGCAAGCCAACTCTAAAGTTCACACCAGGAAACGACACTCTCTTATTGGGGCTCTTAGAGAAAAATTCTTGGGGAAGGACTCCCCATGATCATTCTCTCCCTGAACTATATAGGGTTGGACAATCCCTCCAAAACATTGGTGGATACTCATAAACCATCAATCCATTTTTTGCAAGAAACAATGTTGGAAGGAGACATAGCCATAAAATCCCTCTCTTCCTCTTTGGCAGGTTAGGAGTTTTTGGCCACTGAAGCACAGGGGAGGTCAAGGGTATTTTCACGGGGTGGAAAAAGAACTCCCTGACTCTTACAAACTCTTGGTCCATTCCAACTAGCTTTGGTACCTCCTTCCTTTCTCGTGACTTGGGAAAGGAGTTCCCTTACATCAATATATATTGTAACATTCCCCAACCCAACCAAGGAACATTACTTGCGGAATAACACACAAAACAAAATTTCTTCTTGCTAATTTATTTGTTGTATCTTACCAGTCCCAATTTATTCACATTTACAACCATATTTTTTATACCCATAATTAAATGCAACTACAACATTCTAAACAAGCATAAATGCAATTGATAACAACTATAACAGCATATAAAATCATTCTCATATACAAAGTAAATGCAAAACAATTACATTCATGGAATAACTTAGCAAAAAATGGATAAACACTCATCTTATAAAATGGTTATGCAACCAATTTCGTGGGAAGGACGTTCCACCCAACCATAGACCTGTTGTTCCAAATATCAACAGCTAGTCACCCTCGAGTTGGGGCTAGGAATCCACAAAAGAAGGGTGTCTCTCACTGTCCCCTTGCTACTCAGTATCACGCAACCCAGTGGTTCTCTCCTACAACTATCCTAAATTTCCTCTGGCTCTCTTCCTCTTGACCTGTGCAACCCAAGGAATGTATCTTGTCACTGCTCTCAGTCCATAGGGCGTCCCATTCGTTTCTTGAGGTCCTCTCTGATGGAGGTAGCTAGGAATCTCTCAATTGGGAACTCAAAGGAACTCACTGACAGGAAAAAACACTAGCAAAAACAACAACAAACACTTGTTGATACAGTGCAACTCACCCAGGAGTTCACTCTTTAGGCCTGACAACCTGGCTCTTCAATTTACATCTCCAAAATTCTCCAAAATTTCTCCAGCATGCTCCAAAATTCTCCAATCCTTCTTGCTCCAACTCCCAAGCTCTTCTCCCTTGTTCTCTATTTATTGTTCAAGTAAAATTGAATGTCCAAAATTGTTTGTTTCTATCCATACGAATTTCATCTCTTTCCCCAAGACAATTGATTGCTCACTCTACCCAATGTTGATTGTACCTCAGCCACATGCTCTCAATTACTATGGGATGTGACTCTCACACCCACCCTATGACAGATCATATTCAATGATTGGGCTCTCATACACTCAACCAAAAAAATAGAATTTGTTTCCCAAATAATAATGAAATTCAAGAAAGTGGGCTTGAATTAATACCCATAAATTATTTCCCTTTGGCCCCCTCTTGGACACTCTCTAGGCATTCGCCCCTCTCTTGTGGATTAATCAACCCCCATCTACGTCCATATCCCAGCAGCTAGTATTATATAGTATTTACAATTCAAAAAATACATTTTTTATTTACATTGTTTGGCCATAGCCACATTTATATCTACATTATGCATTAATTTAATCAGATATTATATTGGGGATGTTACATTCCCCCTCCCCTACAATTGTGAATTTTACTCAATGCACCACACCATGTTGAAATACATATATAAATTTACATCGCAATACTTAGAAAGTAAAATAAAATTTTGCAATCTTTACCCTCGAACAACAATTCCAACCATAATCTCTCGTTCTTCTCAACCTGATGAACCAAGGAATGTGCCCCCTTCACTTCATTTAGTCCATTAGTTTTCACCATTATTTTATCATGGCTATCAGCATAGGAAACCAAGAATTTTAGAGATGTGGTTATGGTAACTAGCTGCCCAAAAATGGAGTCTTGCATTTTCAACTTCTATTTTCTTCAAAATTGGTAAAACTTTGTGGGTATTCCTCCTGTATGGTTTATTCATGCTCCCATGTTGCATCTTCAATACCGTGGCAGGTCCATTGAACCTGTACCATCCATGTGGATTTGTTCCTAAGCAATTTGACTTTTTGGTCCAAAATGTGTATTGGTTCCACCTAGAAATTCCCTTCGTTTTCCACCTAGATCACAGTCCAATCAATTATGTGGTTAGGTTCATGCACATAATTATTTAATAATGACACATGAAATACATTATGCACTCTCATGGATGTAGGAAATGCTAGCATGTATGCAACTAGCCCTATCTTTTCTAATATGATGTAGGAAATGCTAGCATGTATGCAACTAGCCCTATCTTTTCTAATATCTCAAAAGGCCCACAATATCTTGCTTCCAACTTCAGGCAACAACCCAATCTTATTGAACTTCTTTTTTCTTTAACTTTTAGGAAAACATGTTCCCCCACTTTAAATATCTAAAAATTGTGTTCTTGTCTTCATAACTCTTATGCATGTCTTGGGAAACCTTTAAACTCTACCTGATCCTCATCATTTTCTCTTCCATCTCCTTTAACAAATATGGCCCAATGATGGCTCTGTCTAATGGGTTATCCCAACTTACTGGTGTGTTACACTTCATGCCATACAAAGCTTCAAATGGACTCATTTTTAATGAGGCTTGATACCCATTATTATAAGAAAACTCCACTAAGTGGATGTAGTCTTCCCATTTTATCCATCACATACATTATGAGCATGTCTTGATTATCCTATTGGTCCTCTCTGTTTTCCCATCTAACTCTAGGTGATACATCGTAGTAAGATTCAGATTTGTCTCAAATCCTTTGAACATACCTTGCCAAAATTTGGATGTAAACTTGGAATCTCTATCTAAAACTATTTCATTAGGCACACCATGTAGCCCGACAACTTCCTTCATGCAAATCTATGCAATGTTTTTTGCCTTGTGTGTTGTTTTCACAGAAAAAAAAATGCATTGCCTTAGTCAATTTTTCCACCACCACCATGATGGAATCATGTTGCTTCACTATTTTAGGCATCTTTGTAATAAAATATAATGTAACCACTTCTAACTTCCATTATGGAATGGGCAATGGCTGTAGAAATCCCACTGGATGTTTGTCCTATGTTTTCACCTTTTGGCACTCTAGACTCCAAGCTATGTAGTTAGCTATGTCTTTCTTCATTCCCAGCCAAAAGTATTGGCTCCTTACAACTGTAATGGATTTTTGATATCCAGGGTTCCCAACGTATGGCACATTGTGCATTTCTCTTAGCACTATATTTTTTAGCTCCATGGAATTTGGCACGTACACCTTGCCTATGTACAAGAGAGTTACATCCTCTTTCAATTCATAACTTCTAAATTTATGTTGTAAGTTTTATTTTATTTGCAAATAAAGTTGATATGAATTTCTTGCTTCTAGAATTGTATATTTTAAATCTGTTATGTACGTGGTTATGGATGAAATATGCACTTCATGAGCTCTTTTTCTAAGTGCATCAGCCACCTGCTTTTCTCTGTCTTCAATATGTTTAATTTCAAAGCCGTACTCACTAAGAAATTACAGCCACCTAGTTTGCCTAACATTTAATGTTGGCTATCCAAATAAATGTTTCAAACCACAATGGTTTGTTCTTAGCTCAAACCTCTTCCCCATGAGGTAATGCCTCCACATTTTTAATACATGTACAATTGATGCTAACTCTAGATCATGAGTAACATAATTTCTCTAATTCTCCTTTAATTTCCGGTACTCATAGCATACCACATGATATTTTTGATTGGGGACTCCATTGATCCCTTCCTTGCATGCATTTGTGAACACTACAAAGTCTTCATTTGGATATACAATCTTTAATATGGGTGCATTTGTCAAATTTCAACTGCAGGAAACTCTTTTCACATTTTGGTGCCCATTCAAACTTCACTCCTGTTTTTTGCAAAGAAGTGATTGGGCTTACAATATTTGAAAACCCTTTTATGAATCTTTGGTAATAACCTGCAAGACCCATAAATGATCTATCCTCTGTCACGTTTCTTGGCATTGGCCATCCTTTAATGGCCTCTATCTTCCTGGGATTGACTATTATCCAATCTGGTGAAATAATATGCCCCAAGTAATGGAACTTATTTTGATAAAAGATGCACTTACTTAGCTTGGCATACAATTTATTCCCCCTTAAAACCTTTAGCACCATTCTCAAATGCTCCTCATGCTCCTCTATAGACTTAGAGTAGATGATAATATCATCTAAGAAAACAATTACAAACTTGTCCAGATACTCCCTCAGCACTCCATTCATCAGACACATAAAAACAACTAGGGAATTTTACAGTCCAAATGGGACTGCCATGAATTCATAATTCCCATGCCTTGTTTGGAACATTGTTTTGTTGATATCTTCTTCTTTTATCCTCACTTGATGATAGTTTGATCTCAAATCAATCTTGGAAAATATTCTTGCATCTTTTAGTTGATCAAACATGTCATCAATCATTTGCAGAGGATATTTGTTCTTTATAGTGACCTTATTTAGTTGTCTAAAATAAATACACATCCTGAAGGTTCCATCTTTCTTCTTTACAAAAATAATCGGGGCTCCCCAAGGTGACACACTTGGATGTATATACCCATTCTTCAAAATTTCTTCTAGTTGCATCTACAACTCTTTCAATTCTGGTGTGCCCATTCTATAAGGCGTCTTGGACACTAGGGAAGCACCTGGCACTAAATCAGTAGAGAAATTGATGTCTCTCTTTGGTGGAAATCCTAGGATTTCCTCAAAAATGTCTTCAAAATATTTTAAGACTGGATGGCCTTCCATAATTTCCACTTTATTTCTAGTTGCCTCTTCCATATGGGCTGCAAAAATTTGACATATCTTCCTAAAAATATATTTTAGTTACACGGCTGAAATTTCTCTAACATCCTCAACTCTTGGAATGCCTTGAATATTTCCTTATTGTCCCTTATCATCAAGATAGGTTATTGTCTTGTTGTAACAATCTAGGACAACATGGTGTTTTTCCAATCAATCCATGCCAATTAGACAGTCATATGAACCCAAAGGTATAATGTTCACATCTACCTTGATGTTGAGTCTATTCATGTCTATCGGACAATGTTTAACCAACTCATTGAACTTTCTCTTAGCCCCCATGGCTAATTGAACTAACCAATATTTCGTATGCTTACTCCTTTTCAAGTGAAATATTTCAATAATGTTAGAGTTTATGTAACTATGTCTAGATCCGAAATCAATTAAAATTGTTATGGGTTGGTTATCGATCTTGCCTTCCACTTCAATCATGGGGGATTGATACTTTGTTTTCTTGTTTTCCAAGGATGCATAAATAATTGGCATTCTTCCTCCCATATATTCCACTATTTACAGTGGGTTTTGTTGTAGGTTGTATCCCTTCATTTGTTGGATAATAATAAGGGAAGGACCTGGCAATTTCTCT
>CBVK0101020708.1:0-10093 GCA_900067695.1 Picea abies
GCACGGGGGCCAGGATATCCGTAGATATCCTGGAGCTAGGTAGTTTTCCTAGTTGGCAGGGAGGACAATAGTTTTGGCCAGTTATTTTCTTGTTTGTGGCAGTATTGATCTAGGCAACAACAAGACAGGAAGGCAACAAAAATTAGCATCAGAACGAGGTAAATTGTTAAGTTATGTATTTATTTCATTCGGAAATAAAAGCATTATTCATTGATAAATTTAAATTACTGAAGTTGCTATTATGAAGATTGTTGTTATGTTATGAAGTTATTAGCTCAGTTCATTAAATAAATTGCTTATGAAAGTAAAATGATGTTTAGAAATATTTGGCTGTTACATATGGTATCAGAGCATCTTAGTTCGAAATCTGGGCCTGAGGGCCAAAACCCCGAGTGTTAACTCCAACCACTCTTAAACTATAAACAAAACACGTTCAGTCTAACCCAATATGACTGATACAGTATCCGAAAATATACAGGTAGCACCCCTACATTACCCAAGCAAATAATCTCATATATCACAAGCAACAGCTTTAGGCAATATCCTTTAACGGGATCATGAATGGATAATACAGCCTTAGTCTGAATATTTAAAGGAACGCCCTTTAAAATAAGTGGTAGAAAACCAGATAGTTTGAAGGATCACTTCCCATGAAATGACTACCATTAAAGCAGCTGGATAAAGCTATTAAGCACGAAAAAGAGAAGTCATAACTTAATTTTATTTGAGCAATGCTTGTCAATGAAGTTTCGGGTAGAACAGACACCTGAAATCGATGAAAATGTCAAGGGAAGATTCTATCGAAGGCTTGAAGTTGGCAAGATCCAATAACTACACGAATTATACTAAATAAAATGCAAAAGGACATTTGCAGGACCTTGAAAAGGCCTACTTCATCTCGAACTTAACTAAATGAGGAACTGCCAATGCGCAGCAGAAAAAAAGGAAATTTTGAAGACTTGTATTGCACGGGAATGGTGTAAACTACTTGCCTATATTAAGCCTCGATGATTTTTAATAATGTAAAAAATCTCAAGAACAATAGGCCAATATAAATTTTAACCGTGCCAAAGAGAGAAATTTTTACACACCGCGTAGAGTTTCATGCAACTAATCATTATCCCAAAGGAGAGATGTCTATTACGCAGGAGAACGGATCTGAGCTGTCAGATCTCGGGTGAAATCCCGTCAGCCGTTAGATATCGAGAAGTTGCGCAGGGTTTAAGTCCTAGTGTGCAGAGGAGGAGTCCCGAAAGAGTCATCGGGATATCAGAGTCATCGGGGTTTTGTTAAGCCAGAGAATTGAGACCTTGTGGTTCTCGAAATCCCGAGAACGGATCCTAGCCATTGATCTCGGCAGGACACGCGTCAACATTCTGGGGAGGCATCGGGATTTTACCCATCGGGGATTTCAGGAGTGTAGAATCGTTGCATCAAGGAATCGCGATTCGCGATTTCCCGTTGGATCAGAGCCGTCCAAATAGTAGGGACACGTGGCAAGAGATCCCGAAGAGTCGTGAATCGGAGAATTAGGGTTTCCGGAGACAAGAGACTCGTGCATGTTGAAATCACGATCCGCGATTTCCTGATAGGATCAGAGCCGTCCATCCATTTAGGACACATGTCGGAGATCCGAAGAAAATTGGGAATCGACGTATCGAGGATTTCGTGGACACGAAATCTCTGCATTTCGAAATCGCGAAGTCTGAAACCCCGATGAGTGGGGCCGACTGACCACACATCTGAGAGAGAGGATAGTGCTAGTGAGAGGGGCCAGCTGTCAGCCTACCGGAGAGTCGGGCATCAGGAAATCGGGAAATAAGGAATTCCATGGACATGGGCACGTTGGTATCGAAAACCCCGAAAGCCCGACGTAATTAACTTAACTCTTAACCCTTAATTAAAAGAATTAATTAATGAATGTTTAATTAAGACTTAATCGTGTCGCGGATCGGAATATCGTGAATTCCGTGGACAAAGTGTCCACGCACTACGAAACTGCGAACTCCGAAACCCCGAATTCCGATGAGGAGTATGACTAAGGTCATATGGGTGCAGGTCACATGGACCTTGGTATAGCCGGAAGGGCTAACCCGCAAGGAAGAGGCATATCAGGCATCGGGATATCGGGAATCTCATAGGCACGGGATTCATGCAAATCGATATTGCGATATCTGAAACCCCGATAAGGGACAAGGCTGTGGCCTTGTGGTACAATGGTCATATGGACCAAGATTTTAGCCCGAAGTGTTAACGCATAAGTACCTCATCGGTAGATCGGTAATCGAGAGTCTGTGAGGACAGAGGTTCGTGACAACGGAAGTCGCGAAACCCCAAATCCCGATAGAGAGTATGACTGCAGTCACAAGGCGAGGTCGTGTAGATCACGAGCATAGCTTAAGGGGCTAAGGCACTAGGAGCATATCGAGGATTAGAGAATCGCGAGTCCTAAGGACTTGTGGGGTTCGACATATGGAACCCTGAAACTCCGATGTAGGATAGGGCTGGGGTCACATGGAATGACGGTCATCTGAGAGGGAAGTCTAGCCTGGAGGGATAACACATAAAGATCCGTATTGGTGAACCTGTAATTGGGAGTTTAAAGGAACGAAAATTCTCGACATTGGGGATTGTGAAACCCTGAAGCCTGATAAACGGGATTCCTGTGGGAAAATTTGGGCACGGTCCGACCCAAAGGCCGTGAAGAAATGAGAAATACCTGTGGGTTGTATATTGACCAGTGATTCCCGAGGGAAATCCAAAGAGCCGGTTCGACTCGGTTGATGAAATTGAACGATCCTGTATACCCATATAACAACATATATACACATATAATAACAGGTAAACACCGACAAATGAATTTATAAATACAAATGAAATAAATTGGAGGCAGAACACCAAAATCCGTACAGAGCTGGAATTACAAGCAAATCATTTTATTTCGCACTGCAAAAAAAAATATATAGGAAATTACCATTCATTACCATGGTATAAGGAAGGATTATGTAATTTCTTGATTTGATCAACCCCGCGTTCTTCACAGAGGTACTAAGACTGTGCACAAACTGGCGGACTGAATCGTACCTCTTACCATAGCTGAGGGCGAGCTCCGCAAAGTGTACAGACAAGGGATTGGTTCCCAACATTTCAAGGAGACTGGACTCTAGGTCCTAGATCTTGTCAGTGGCCATATCAATATACTCTGTTTCTGCAAAACAAACTAGAGCATATTCAACAATAACCAACGCTAGTAAAAGTGCTCAGAATAACGCTGAGGATGTGAGCCATGGCAAGGGAAATCCAGGAAGCCTCTGAACAGAGAAAAGGCAGATCTATGGAGGAGAAAGAATGACGCGAGGAGGGTCTCAGTGAGTGAGAAGGACGCGTAGGGATTCGAAGAGCTGACAGGTGTAGAATTTGGGGGTTAGATACGAGGGAGCTTGAGGAAGCCAGACGAGCACGTGGAACCCATGCGTGCCCAAATCCTTGGGTGCACGTTTAGTCATTTTTATATATATTTTTTAAATTGTTAAAAAAAAAATAATTTAAAATAAATTAAATAATTTATATATATATAAGGTCAAGTTAGTTTAAATTAAAGTAAAGTTAATTTGGGTTAAATTAGTGTCATAATAATTTTAAATTAATTATTTTATTTAAGTGTAAGGTTAATCTACCTTAAAGTTCGATGTTAACCAAGCTTAGACGCTTAATCCTAACCCAAACCTAGCCAATCCCCTAATGGAGTAATGTCTGTTTACAGACAAGTAAAAAAAACTTATGCCTAACCCTGTTTCTAAGTTTAAGTAGAACCAATTTGAAACGTCCTGGAACTCACCCTGATAACTTTGGGGTGATGCAGGTTAAGTCATACAAGATGGTCAGGACTTGAAGGGGTCGAGGCAGGGGAGCGTCGTCACGGGCACCACCAACGCCACCAACACCATCAACACCACCAACACCACCAGCACCAGCACCACCATCGCTCGAACTAGCTCTCATACTGCGCTCGATGGAAGCCATTAACGAAACTTTAAAGGGGCACCAACCAGCAGGGACTGAAGTGGAACTCCCACCATCTGGAACGGGTAATCCAGAAGTCTCAAGGAATTCAAGAGGAGAATTTCCACCTGAAGACATCATGCGAGAGTTGCAGAAGATCAAACTTTCGGAGTTTGCCGGAGGTCGCGCCAGTGAACGCGCGGAAGCATGGTTGGAAGGCATGACAAGGTGTTTTACCTTAAGGGACTATGCATCCAATTCAAATGCCAAGATCGTAATTTTCCAGTTAAGAGACAACACCTTGAACTGGTGGGGCAACTTGGAAAGACAATTACACCTTACCCCAGACACAGTATCTTGGGAACTTTTCGAGGAGAGGTTCCGAAGGAAATATCTACCAGCATACTATGAGGAACAACAAGTAGGGGCATTTCATGCCTTAGTACAAGGAAATAGGACTATAGAAGAATATGAGATCAGGTTTATGGAACTAGTCAAGTATGTTTTGTATATTGACAATGACCAGCGACAGGCAGAGCACTTCGTCTATGGATTGAACCCGAAGATAAGAGCTATGGTGCGGATGTGGAAACCGTCTTCAGTAGCGGAGGCAGTAGAAAATGCGCGTTACGTAGAAGAACACATGAACTTAACAGGGGGTACAAGATTGGCATTTCCGCATCGCCCTGGATTCGTAGGAAAGACCCCGAGGACATTTCCTAGGGAAGGGGGCTCAAGGCCACCACCTTATGGTAACAGAGTCGTGCCAAGGACAGTAGTTGCAAGGATTTCAATGGCAGCTAGTGCAACATCTCGTTCATCGCCAATGGTGCAGACAGGTCCACGACCATCTCGGGGAACAGCTAGTAGGGGCAGGGGTTCCAGGGGAAGGAACTCATTTAGGAATCAGTCACATAACAGTGCACCGGTTCAATCTCGTATTACCTGTTGGAGATGCGAAGGACACCATTACGAATGGGACTGTCCAGAGTTACAATTAGGGTTTGTGCATAGAGAAGGAAAGGCACCAATGGGGAGGTTAAGTAGCAACCATCAGATTTACGTAGCGGTTAATAACCGCCAGGCCGAACATCAATCCACCATGGTGGAGTCATCAGGTACACTAAATCATATCAATGTTAAGATTTTGTTTGATTATGGTGCGATAGATAGTTTCATTTCACCATCTGCATTAGAAAAGAGTGGGCTGGAAGCCTACGAGCACGATGACTTTAAACAAGTCGAGATGGCTTCGGGGGAAAAACAAGCTGTAGGACCTAGTGTCGATAATTGTATAGTAGACCTAGGAGTGTGCACTACCAGGTTGAAGGTATACGTCACTGCTCTTGGGGTGTATGATCTAATCATTGGAATGGATTGGTTAGCAGCTCATCGAGCTTTGGTAGATTGTTTCGCAAAGAGGGTGCTTTGTATTGATGATGAAGGAAGACCAATAGAGATCCAAGGTGTACAGAGAAAAGTGTCATTACGCTTTATATCAACTATGAAGGTCAAGTGATGCTTGAGACAAGGGTGTCGACTTTATGTAGTGGAGGCAGTGAAAGAAAGGAAGGGACCCTCATTGGATCAGTGCCCGATTTTGTCAGAATTTCAGGATGTTTTTCTGAACGAGTTACTAGGGTTACCTCCGGAGAGGGAGCTTGATTTTACTATTGAGCTAAAACCTAATGCAGAACCAATATCCAAGACTCCGTATCGGATGACGGCGCTGAAACTTTGTGAATTGCAAATGAAGTTGAAGGAGTTACTAGACTTAGGGCAAGTAAGGCCCAGTGTCTCACCTTGGGGCGCACCGGTAATTTTTGTAAAGAAGAAGGATGGATCCTTACGACTGTGTATAGACTATAGGGACTTGAACTGTGCTATAGTGAAAAATAGGTACCCAATGCCGTGAATAGATGACCTCTTCGATCAAATGAAGGGAGCAACAGTATTCTCAAAGATCGATTTGCGATCTGGGTATCATCAGTTAAGGATTAAGGAAGGTGATATCCCAAAAACTGCCTTTCGAACTCGGTTTGGACATTACGAGTTTGTTGTGGTACCATTCAAATTGACTAATGCACCAGCAGTATTCATGAGCCTCATGAACAACGTGTTCCAGAAATACTTAGATCGATTTGTACAAGTTTTTCTAGAAGACATTCTCATCTATTCCAAAAATGAAAGGGAACACGAGGAACACTTGTGAATAGTGTTGTCTTGCCTTAGAGAGAACCAATTGTATGGGAAGTTGTCGAAGTGTTCTTTCTTCCAGAAAGAGATCCACTATTTAGGTCATATCATTTCAGGTGAAGGAATCTCAGTGGACCCAGAAAAGGTAAAGGCCATTCTGGAATGGCTAGTGCCGAAAAATGCCCATGAGGTGAGAAGCTTCATGGGGCTAGCAGGTTATTACCGTAGATTTGTGGAAGTTTTCTCAAAAATAGCAAAACCCATCACCACTTTGCAATGCAAGGGGGTCAGGTATGAATGGACAGAAGAATGTGATAGTGCATTCATTGAGCTTAAGAGGTTACTAACTAGTGCGCCAATTCTACGAGTGCCAGATATGGAAAAGGAATTTATGGTCTGCACGGATGCCTCGAAACAAAGGGTTGGGGGCTGTGCTAATGCAGGATGGAGGAGTGATAGCTTATGCGTCAAGAAAGTTGAAGAAGCATGAAGAGTTATACGCGACTCATGATTTAGAGTTGGCAGCTGTAATGCTAGCTATGAAACTTTGGAGGCACTATCTTGTGGGGCGAAATTTTGAACTCAAAATGGATCATCAAAGTTTAAAACATCTCTTCACTCAAAGAGATCTGAATGCCAAGCAAAGGCGATGGAGTGAGTTTATGAGTGAGTATGATTTTGGTATTTCATATATAAAGGTAAAGGAAAATGTGGTCGCGGATGCCTTGAGTAGGAGACCATGTATCTTCTCCTTGGTAACCTTAAAGGTCAGTCTGAGGGAAAATGTGTTGACACAACTACTATGAGATAATTGGTATTTAAAGGTTACTTCAAACCTCCAGAGAGGGAGGCAGTTAGACCCAAAGTATGAAGGATATAATCTAGAAACAGACGGATTGTTAAGATATCGAGGAAGGATGTACATCCCTGAGAATGGGGATATTTGGAGCATCATACTGAAGGAAGCCCATAGAGCACTTTATTGCGCACATCCGGGTGTGAAGAAGATGTACGCGGAGATGAAGAAACTCTTCTTTTGGGTAGGCATGAAGCGTGATCTAGCCCATTTTGTCACCAGATTCCTAGAGTGTCAACAAGTGAAGGCCAATCACCATCACTCGGCAAGCCTCCTACAACCACATGATGTCCCTATGTCCAAGTGGGAAGTCATCTCAATGGATTTTGTTGTAGGGTTGCCGCTCACATCTCATAGACACAATGTCATTCTTGTGATAGTGGATAAGTTAACCAAGAGTGCTCATTTCATTCTGGTTAGAGACACTTACGATGTCATTGATGTGGCACGAGTGTTCATAAGCGAGGTTATCTATTTGCACGGGGTACCAAAGAAGATTATTTCAGATAGGGACTCCAGATTCACTTCTAGATTTTGGACAAGTTTACAGTCAACATTGGGGACTCAATTGAACTTAAGCACGGCTTATCATCCTGAAACAGATGGGAAAACTGAGAGAGTAAATCAAGTTATGGAAGACATGCTTAGAATGTATGTAATGGATAATCAAACCCAGTGGGAGAAGTACCTACCTTTGGTAGAGTTTGCCTACAATAACAGTTATCATAGTTCCATCGAAATTCCACCCTACAAAGCTTTGTATGGGAGGCCATGTAGAATGCCATTGAGTTGGGATAGACTAGAAGACCGAGTAATAGTTGGGCCAGAATTGATTCAGGAAATGGAGGAACAGGTGATTCAGATCAAGCAGAGACTAAAGGAAGCACAGGATAGACAGAAAAGTTATGCGGATGCACACAGGACCCACCAAAATTATGAAGTGGGGGACCAAGTTTTCATTCATAACAGACCTAATAAGAGTACCATACGGTTCAGGAAGGGGACAAAGTTGTCACCTCGGTTTATAGGGCCATTTAGGGTCCAAGAAAAAATTGGACATGTTGCCTATCGTCTTGTACTGCCACCCCACTTGCATAAAACTCATAATGTATTTCATGTATATGTTTTACGTCATTATGTTGCTGATGAATCACATAAACTAAATTGGAAAGAATTGCAGGTATCAGACGTGGGAACCCTCATAGTAGAACCGTTACGCATATTGGACCATAGATTCTGACAGCTCAGGAACCGTCTAGTAGATCAAGTTAAGGTCCAGTGGGACAAGTATAGTCCAGGATCTGCTACTTGGGAGGACACCGAGACACTATGGTGAGACTATCCCTCACTATTTTGACCACCTCGAGAACATGTTTCTCGAAGGTGGTATCCCTCACTATTTTGACCACCTCGAGAACATGTTTCTCGAAGGTGGGGTGTATGTAACACCACCTTTTGACTTAGATAGCCAAGATTACCTGAGGCCTATACACTTTATTTCCTAGTCACAGTGAAACTATTAAGTGATACACTTAAAATTTAAACTTATGAACTGTAATGAATGTTTAAGTATTATTAATGATGATGCATGTAATGCGATCTATTATGTGAATGTAAATTTTACGAATGTTTAAAGGCTATTGATGATGATGTATATGATGCGACATAATGTGGGAAAGTGAAATTGTTGAATGTTTGAATACTATTAGAATGATGTCGGATACAATGAAATCTATTTTGGGTAAATGATAATCTTGTGAATGGGTGACGAGTTTGAATTATGGGATATTATGAAATCTAATTCTAAATGGAAAACTTTGATGTTAATGTATCGGTACGGGGATACCAAATTGAAATGATGATAGTATGCAATTACATGATGATAATGCATAGAAATGTATGAATTTGTGTTACAGACTAACCTGCAGGTTATGGGCTATGAAATAGCCAAGTGATAATGATGATGAAAATGGATATCAGAACCACTAACCGAGAAACATTATGGTATGAATAATGTATGTGCAATTTATATTGATTTGGATGCATTGCTATGATATGTGGACTAGTGCATGATTTTGGTACTAACACTACCCAAAACTGAATAAACGATGACAAAACCTCCAACAACATGGTGCCCCTGTATGTTCCATTGTAGGGTGTTGACCCTAGTCCTGATAGGAGGGGTGGAGGCATTTCCCACCGAGTACCCTCCAATGTAGGGTGTTGACCCTGGTTCTGTTAGGAGGGGTGGAGATGTTTCTCACCGTGTATCCTCCATTGTAGGGCATGGACCCTATATATGATTAGGAGGGGTGGAGGAATTTCCCACCGTGTATCCTCCGAAACCTGAAGTCATGGGAGAACGATGCTAGTTCACGCTCCCCAAGACGTGTGATGATGACTGTCAGTTGCCTGCTAGGGAAGCTTGGTCGAGATAGCGACACTTCCACTTATGGGTTCTATTTGGAGTTAGGTCAATATAGTTGACGCTCCAAGATAGTCTAGCAGAGGAAGGATAGGAATGGATATGGAAGTAGGTTAGGGAGGAAGGATGAGTAGTAATAGTTGAGACAATATGGAGATCTGTCTTGTGATGGAATTTGATGTCGTCCCTTAAAAAAAAAAAGAGAAATGTGTATATATGAATATTCATTATTATGTAACTAAACCACATTTGTTTAAAATAAATTATTGAATCGGATAATTGTGATTAAAGAAATTCTCAAAAAATTGATTGATTGTTGTCTTTTATAAAAGACTAGTCTTGCTGACTAGATTGAATGCATACATAAATTACTAAAGGATGACATTTTTGATTATTAGTACATGCACGAGACTTGCATGTACTAGCTACACATGCATTTCTTTTATATATACACTAGTATGTATGAGATTTCTTGACTTACTAATTGATAATGTCAGTTACTTGTTGTGAATGTGTGAACCATGCTCTTTTCCTTTGTACCATCAGATACCTTAACTTCGGGACGAAGTTTCTTGAAGGGTGGGTGTATGTAATGACCCTAGTTGAATAAATGT
>CBVK0101020709.1:0-10093 GCA_900067695.1 Picea abies
TTTGAGTTGTTCCTCCCACAAGATGCCCAATTCCCTAAGAAGAATCCTCCCTATCATTCCTCCATATTTTCTGAAAAAGGAAATTAGATTATCTCACCATTGTGTTGTTTGCTCAGTTACTTCTCAGATGAAAGGGTGGATGAGCCTATCCTAGGTTTCCTATCCATTTTCTCCGTTGAAGAGAAAGTTTCCATCTAGTTTGATTACAACAATTTTTTGGCCGAGAACCTGCACAAGAAACTAGCAAATTTTTCTACAGAAGGCATGTTCCGGTATTCTTCAATACTGGCCTACATATTTACGTTCTATCAAGCAGACAAATTTCCCTTTCTCATGCAGAAAATGGACAAGGATGGAAAACCACAAGCGGTAACTCTATGGACGTCGCTGCTCAGAACAAACTCCACCAAGTTGAGTTTCAAACAATTAATCGAGTTGTTTTATCACCCAGTGGTGGGCATGCTCAGTGGAAGACCAGAACCAAGGATAAACGAGGAGATCCAAAGAGTTCTGCACCTTTCGGATCTTGCAAAGACTGGGGACTGGTTCCTATACCAGAATCACATAGAGATCACTGTGTATGGGTGTGAACTAGCTCCATACAAATTTCCCAAGTATGTGCCTGTTCAAATGTTTGCACTGGAGTATATTCTTCATATGATAAATTCAGATGACATTCATTTTGTGTCTCTAAAGAAAAAACAACAGATGAGGATTAAAGGGAAAATAGGACCATTCATATGCAACAGTCGAACTGCTGAGGAAGAGGTAAATAAACTATTAAAGGAAATGAAATTCAACACCAGTTTCATTTGGCATTATGATCCAAGTGGGATCATTGCAGAGATGAGAACCAAAAATAAAAGTTCACCTTATGCTCACACCCTGAAACCAAAAATTGAAAAGTATGTGAACCAGATAGAGTGGGAGGCAAATACTTTGGTAGACATTGAACAGTAGGAAGCTCCTTCAGTTTCTTTTTCACAGACTACCACTCCATAGATACCAAAGGAAAAAAGGCCAAGAAAGGATACCTCTTCTTCAATCACTGAGGTATCAACAAAATATTTTCAGGTATATATCAAAAGACCCAAAACCACTCATACTATTCACAAGTCTGGTTAGGAAGAGCCTTACTCTGCCAAAGAGTTTGAGGGAAAACATCAGGTGGTGTCCACCCCTTCTTCAAAGAAGAAAATGGATATAGCTGTGACCACCTAAATTTAACAAGGATCTATACCCCTGAGCATTTTCGAAAAATATGACATGATTAAAAAGAAGAACCAGATGCTGACCAACAACACTTATGCTCAGTTATGGAAGCAAACCTCCACAACACAACATAGATTGTTGTCAGCTTTTGACACAGAGAAAGGGAGAATGCATCTAGCATTTCTGTAGGCACAGGTGCCTCAACCCAAAGAGATTATTGACTACAAAAGGTCAACTATTGTTTTTGACACCAAACAAGTCCATCCAGCTGATCAGATGGATTTGCACAGACAGACTAGAGAAATGGTTTTCTCCACCTTGGCACGTGCTTCCTCTGCAGCAACGAAGTTACAAATATCTCTAAACAATGTTCAGACCCAATTGAATTTGGAAAGGATATCCTCTTTTTCAAAGGCTAATAGAATAAAATCCTTAGAGGAGTTGGTGCTCAAGATTGGGTATGATCCTTAAAATGTAAAGGTAGTAGAGGAGATGATAAAGAAAAATAATGCTAACATTGCATCTCTGAGAAAACAACTGAAATTGCCACCAACAGAGGATTCACAAGCTAAAGAAATAGTCGAGGCAGAAGATGAGAAAGAGGAATTGTTGAAGTTGATCATGCAGCAAAATGTACAGATAAAGGATAGGGAGGAAGAATTGGAAGGTTAGTGAAATATAAGGAGCAATTGACCCCAATGGAAGTTACTCCATTGAGTGCAGTCCCCCTTGCATAAGTCAGTACAGTAGTTGTGCCAACGACCACTACAATAGAAATTCCATCGACAACACCATTGATAGCATTGGAAAAGATTGTGGAGCTAGCAAAGTCCATGGAGGAGATGACTCTGCAAGGAACATAGATCAATAGGCTGAAAATGGAGGTTGAAAGTCTCTAGGAACTCAAGTCTTCCTTCCAAACAAGATAGAATGTTGAGAGACAAGCATCGGAGAAGATTAAGGAGGAAATACAACAGCTCCAGAAACAAACAGTGGCAGGAAGGACATTAGCAGAGGCTAAGGAAAATACTTAGACATACATCTCCAATTCCATAAACGTGATTTGGACCATGGTGCAAATCATGTTTTAACAACATGATCTAGTGCTAAGGAGTGGATAGGCCATTGATAAGATAAGAAGAGAACTGGATGAAATGCCCTCGACAACTAATGATATCATCAAGTTTCTGAATTCAAAAACCAAGGAAGAGCTTGAAGAACTGAAAGTTGAAGATAGAACAGAGACTATACTCGAAGTAAAAAGAGTGTTGACTAAAAGAGGATTAATGTTTCAGTTGGAGGAGAAAGCTCAGAACATGGACATTGGAGTTCAAAGATTTTTTAACAAGCTTGAAGCCTTACATGAAAAGGGCCTTCTTGGCCTACTTGTCCTAAATGATAAATTAATGACTTTATTTGATTATAAGCAAAAGATTGCCACCATGTCCAAAGATAGTTCCAAGTTTTCAGGGATATAGGGCAGCATCACGAGAAAATCATTCTTTGAGACTTTGCAGCTTAACCTCAACATAAAGCATGAAATCAAGTACATTTTCCTCCACAAGCTGACTTTTTCTAAGTACACCGAGATGGATGAAATTTACAGCCAATTATTGAAAGTTACCATCCCAAGCACACAAATATGGGATGAGCTATGTGAATTGATTGAGTAAAGGTAGAGGTCTCGTCCAACTCAGCGTCCAGCGCAGTCAAAGTCATCTGAATGACTCACCAATGGTCTTCCACAAAATCAATATGAGAGATTCGACATATCATCATCAGTTACTATATTTCTGCATCTTGGTAGTTAGTTAGATTTAGGGTCTGCCACATCCTGATCATTAATGACAGGGTCGTTTGTAACTCTGATTATAAATATTTCAAACTTAGAAGTATTGAGGGTTGATCTTTACACCAAATCAAGCTGTAATCACTATAACTGGTATCAAGAGGTTATTCCAGTAATAAAAAAGAGACATTTCATAGGATTCTTGCATGTCAGATGTTGGTGAAGTTTCCTCTATCTTCGTAAAAAAGTTTTTCCTTTCTCAGTTATCATATTGTTTTTCTAATCTAATCTTTAAAAGAAGTTAAAGTTGTAGAATTTTCCATTGTGTACTATGTTCCTAATCTTTTACAGATTTAAATGTTTTCTTGCTAATGTTACAACAAAGAAATTCTTGAATGCTTTTTTGTTCTAACTGATATCTCACCTTTTTCAACAATACATCATTTTTATTCCTAAAGAATCCAGCAGTTGCACTATCTTTCCCTGTGAAACGAATCTTATAAAAACTGTCTTTGACCTCCATCTTTTTAAAATAGACCCCATAGCCCAATGGAAGCGTAAGTGATATTCAACCATTTCATTTAAAAACAATACAAACAACTCGATTATATTCCTTTTTAACTAGCCTAAAATCTTTGAAAATCCAAACAAATCTAAAATTCATAGAGAGATCCCTCTCTAAAACTGGTAGGGCTAGCTCCCAATTTCGAAGTGGTTGGTTAAGGTTACCTCTGATATATTTCTTGTTACCTCACAACAACCTCTGGGAATTTACAGAGTGATAACATAAATGGCGACTCCACTTGGGAAGAACTGAATCAAACTTTCCACCCCTTGATTTCTTTCCCCTAGACAAAGAAAAATTTATTTCTAAAAGAATCACAAACCCTAAATATTATATAGAAATAATGTTCATAGGTTGTTAAAGTTTGTTTATAATAGTTAAAATCTCAAAAAAGAAAAATAAAATCAACAGTTCTGGCTCCCAAAAGAATTTCTAGTAGATCTCATCCTGACCCAGAACCTGCATTTACAACAGATAATCCCGAAAGATTACTCAAAAACAAAAATACTACAGAGATTTCAAGGAGTAACAACCCACTTCTAAGGTCCCTTTCCATCCCAGAGATATTATTTGTTCTTCAAGGTCCCGAGTCTGATATTTCCTCTCAACCAAGTCTTTTCAGGACAAAATTTGACAGTTTTATCAGTAAAACGATCTTAGATCAAACTGTCTTTCATCCCAAGACCCCTGAAATAATCTCTCCCAGAGCTGAAGCCGATCAACGTTTGCACCCCGAGCCTGATAAGCTTGAAGACCTAGTTGCGAATCTTGGCCAGGCCTTAGATAAACTCCATCTTCAGCTGTCCGTCAAGCTTCTTTTTTTAACTATTGTTGTAGTTTCTGTTAAACCTAAGACATGTCACTCCATTCCTCTAAGCCCTTCATTTTCTATATCTTCAGTCACTACCTCTCTTGTCACACATGTTGTGGTTCAACCTCCTCCACCAATCATGGTAGGAAGATATGTTTTATTGGTGTTGTTTTCTCCTTTACATGACATGCCTCAAGATTATCAAACCAGACTCCCTCAGTTTGATAGTACTAGTCCCCTGAATCTACAACAACATGTTGACAAAATGAACGATTATTTTGACCTGCAGGATGTAGATGAAGCTGACGTGTAGATGAGATTATTTGCACAAAGTCTGTCTAGGGAAGTAAAAAAGTGGTTTAAAACCTTACGTGCTACTACCATTACTGACATTTCTATCTTTCATCGAACTTTCCTTGACAGGTGGGAGGTAAATAAAAACCCTCTCCAGATCCTGTCAGAGTATGAGAACATCCGACGGAATCCAGGAGAGATAGTGCATGATTACTACACTTGTTTCAACAATGTATACAATGCAATCCCCGATGCCATCTAACCACCACAAGGTTTGGATTTATTAAAATTCCCTGATGGTTTTGACGCTGACATGTCATATCAGTTGAGGGAAAGAAATGAAACAACTCTGGAAGACATGCAAAGAAGTGCCATCAGTGTGGAAGAAAATCTTTTAGCTAGAAGGGCCAGACAGAGAATAGAAAAGAGGGTCACCATCAAATAAGAACCTTCTACTTCCTCATCTGATGCCAAATTAGATTCTCTCACTAGAGCTATGGAGAAAATGATGGACAGACTCACCATAACTGATATAAACCCACCTAGGGAGAACCAAGCTGTCCCTTAGATTAGAAACCCAAACTTCAGAAGAAATCCACCTCAGATCAGACAGAGAGATCCTAGAGATCAAAGGGAACAGAGAGGACCTGATCAATAGATTAGAACACCTATCCATGAGAATTATGTCGATGATGGGGAGGAAGTAATTGAGGAGTTTGATGACACTCATATAAACCTAATGGGTGATCATGATCATGATCATGGATCCATTTTTCTCACCCAGGAAGAGCACAAAACCTTTCTCCTTTCACAAACAAATGTAAATGAAGAAGCTAAGAAAGAAGAACAAAAAGCCTTTGAGAACCCCATAATGGAGGTTCACAAGAAGTATAACCTGAGGAGTAAGAAGGAAAATGAGAACTCTTCGAAGAAGGCTGCTGAAACCAAGAAAACCTCAGAAAACCCTCTCAACAAAGAACCTGGGCGAAATAATGTTGAATCTTTTGCGCAAAAAACTCCAGAAATTCTTAAAAGAGAAAGTTGGACTGAAGATCCATCAATCATTCAAACAAGTGCACCTGGCCACAAATCTTTTGTCGACAAATCAGAAGTTCAGGCCTTAAAAAAAACCACTTCTCCTTTTAGCCTTGAAGGGGAACTAGCTAAACTAAAGATTCCCATCCCCCTCTCCAAGCTGATGAACAAGAATGCTTACAGGTCTTAGGTGATAAAATATTTAAGTATCAAACCCGAGATAGGTACCAAAGCATTGAATGATGGATCTGTACATCACTCTGACACAATAAACCTTTCCGATGATCGACCTGAGCTCTTGTTTGGTCCTAAAGTTGATGGTCAAACTGATAATGGTGTTGTGGCCCCTTTTTACATCAGCCTAAACATCCATGATTTGATATTACACAATGCTATGCTAGATTTTGGTGCCTCCCACAACCTAATTCCCAAAGCCATGATGGAAAATTTGGGACTCGAGGTCACCAGACCCTACAAAGATTTGCATTCTTTCGACTCCAACAAAGTCAAATGTATAGGCCTAATTAAAGACTTATGAATATTCTTGGCTCAAATCCCAATGAAAAGTATGATGATGGACATCATCATTGCAGATATTCCCCCTAAGTATGGCATGTTGCTATCAAGGTCTTGGGGAGCTAAATTGAGAGGAACCCTGCAACTATATATGTATTACGCCACCATTCTGGTTTTTGGACAACAGAGAAGACTGTACAGGGAAACACTGATGAAGTATATGGTCAGTAGCTAGGAAAAGCCACACAATTACCCACTATTCTCCGCACACTCTGATCTGGACTCTTTTATTCTATACAACGATGGTGACTTTGAAGAACAAATCACAAAACTGTAAGATGATACACATGATTCGAAGGATGTTAAAGTAGTTGTCGAAGTAAGAAATCCCATGATTGAAGTGAATGAGGAGTTTCCAATAGATTTATGGAGCATGGACTTTGATGGTGCTATGAGTAAAGAAGAATGTGGAGCTAGATTTTGGTTGCATAACCACAGGTCAAAGTATTCCGAGAATCATTCCTACAAACTGAACTTCCAATGTACTAACAAAATAGCCAAGTATGAGGCTTTGATGCTCGGCCTAAAATTATTCAATAAAGTTGGTGCCAAGCAGATAATGGTAAGGGGTGATTCTGAATTGATTATCAAGCAAATCAAAGGTGAGTATGCAACAAAACACCCTAGACTTAGATCCTATAGGAATGTTGTTTTATATGGTCTTCAATGATTTACTGAGATTGACTTGCAGGTAATGCCTAGGGGACAAAATATACTTGAAGATGGGTTGGCTACAATGATAACTACCTGTAAAATCCCTTTCCATCCCACTCGCAAGTACACAGTGGAGGTGAAGTGCAGACCAACTGTTCCTGACAACATTAGATATTGGTAGGTATTTGGGAATGACGATCAAATCAAAGATTTTCTACAATGTAAGAATGATTTCAAATGTACAAACATAGATTTAGAAAATGACGATGAATTTGTAAATAAATCTTTTTTTGAGAATGGTAGTGTAAATAAAATAGATGCTGAAGAATTTAAAGAAAATGATGTAGATTATGATATTCTACAGTTGAAAAATAATGTGCTACCTAGAGGTTTAGTTTCATTGGAAGACTTGTTTGATTTTAATGACGTTGCCAAAAAAACAAAAATTGAAGCTAGTGGTAAGGAGGTCGAAGAATGCAACATAGTAATAGAAGAAAAACCCAAGATGATAAAACTGTCTAAATCTCTGCCACCAGAGCAGAAAAGCAAATACATTGAACTTTTTAAGGAATATATAGATGTTTTTTCCTGGGGCTATGAGGACTTAAAATCCTATGACACAAGTATCATACAACATCAGATTCCCATAAAAGAAGAACACAAACCTTTCAAACAAAAACTTAGGAGAATTAATCCCAAGTTGCTTCCCCTGATAGAGAAAGAAAAAAAAAAGATGTATGATGCAAACATTATAGTCCCCTTGAGATTTTCCAAATGGGTTTCTAACCTAGTTCCTACCAGGAAGAAAACTGGTGAGATCAGACTTTGCATAGATTTCATAAATGTGAACAAAGTCTCCCTCAAAGAGAATTACCCTTTCCCAAAAATGGACCACATTTTGCAAAAGGTGGTTGGATCCAGTAGGATCTCCTTATTATATGGCTTCTCTTGTTACAACCAAGTTCTGGTCCATCCAGAAGATCAAGAGAAGATAGCTTTTACCACACCCTGGGGAACCTTCATGTATGTGAAGATGCCTTTTGGTCTGATGAACGCTGGGGCTACTTTTCAAAGAGCAATGGACATTTCTTTTGTGGATGAGACTGGGATATTTATAGTCATTTATCTGGATGATGTAACTGTTTACTCCAAATCTGATGAGGAACACTTGCTCCACCTCAGACGTGTGTTTGAGAAGTGCAGTAAATTTGGGATTTCATTGAATCCTAAGAAAAGCCTTTTCGGGCTAGAGGAAGGTAAAATACTGGGACACATAATCTCAAAAGACAGAATTAAAATAGATCCCAGTAGGATAGAAGCTATCTGGAAGGTGGAACACCCTAGGAATATCAAATAGCTGCAATATTTCATTGGAAAAATACATTTCCTTAGAAGATTCATACCAAACTTGGCCGAACTCCTCAAGAATATCACTAATATGTTGAAAAAAGACACAAAAATAAAATGGAATGTTGAGTCCAAACAGTCATTCGAGCTGGTGAAACACGATCTCACCCAAGCCCCAATTCTGATTATCCCAAATTATACCAAAGACTTTCTTCTTTTCTCCTTCGCATCTGAACACACCATAGCAGCTGTGCTATTGCAGAAAAATAGTGAAGTGTACAAACAACCCATGGCATTTTTCAAAAAATATTTGAGAGATGTTGCTTTGAACTATAACATAATGGAGAATCAGGCCTTCGCTCTGGTGAAAGCCATAAAGGATTTTAGGGTCTATATTCTCCATTCTCACATGATTCTGTACGCCCCAAACATAATGGTTAAGGATATCCTAACCCAGGATAATCTGAATGGTAGAAGAGGAAAATGGATTGTGGTTATTCTAGAGTACAACATTGAAATATAACCTACTAAATTGATCAAAGGACATGGTTTGGCCAAACTAATGGTTGAGTCTACTTTTCATGCTTTGGATATTAATTTTTTGGCTACAGCAGACGGATTGGAAGAGTGGGTGACTCCAAACATAAAAGAGGTATTATTAAACTCCCCTTGGTACGCAAACCTCATTTTTGTACTCCCAAAATTTACAAGCTCCTCCAATTTTGACTAAGACCAAAGCTAGATTTGTTAAATTGAAAGCATTGAAATTTTGTATTTTAGAAAGCAATCTCTATTGGAAAGGCCCTAGTGGTATCTTGCTTAATTTCCTGTTAAAATATGAAGCTAACAAAGTTCTTCAAGATTTCCATGCAGGAGACTGTTGTGGGCACCTGAGCTGGAAGACCACCGCCAACAAAACTATGAGAGCTGGCTTTTATTGGCCTACTATGTCTACTGACGTCCACCAGAAGGTTACTTCTTGCCACAAGTGCCATATTTTTGAAGGTAAAAGGAAGCTTCTGCCACTCCCAATGAAACCCATTTCTATTGAATCTCCTTTCCAACAGTGGGGCCTAGACTTCATTGGTGAAATACATCCACCCTCCTCAGACCAACACAAATGGATCCTCATGGCCACATACTACTTCACCAAGTCACTAGTACATATGAGCAAATTTGCGACGGTTTTTTGTTGATAGTTCCACACTTATCCATCGCAATTTCCATGAAAGTCAAGATTTTTTTTCTTCGGAATAATTTTGTCACTATATCCACGATCCAAGTGTGCGTGGAAACATCAACAAAATTATCTCTCCACGTGTCACCACCTTCAATATCGGTTAACCCTATGCATCGTCGCAATTATGATGAATTATCGTCGCAATAACATCGAAGAAATGTGGCAATTATGACGAAACTTCGTCGCTATTGGGACGAAAAGTTATTCCAAGCCAATAAATTACGACGCAACTGCTGAACGTGCGATGAAAGTCCGTCACAACTTGCGACGAAAATTCGTGGTAATATCGACGAGTGCAATATCTCAAAACCAAATTTACGACGCACATGTTGTATATGCGACGAATATTCGTGGCAACTTGTGACGAAGTTTCATCGCTATAGAAATGGTTGTGGTAAAATAGTAAAATATTTCTGACAAAGTTGCATCGATATTGAGACGATGCATTTAGGTTTTAAAAAAGAAAATTACTTGAAATATGGTATACCATATTGTATTCCATTTTACAATGTAATATGGTAATGTCATATTACATTGTAATATTGTAGTATTGTAATATATATATATATA
>CBVK0101020710.1:0-10093 GCA_900067695.1 Picea abies
TCTATAAATGTCTTTGAATGATGTGGGCTGCCTTCCTTTATTTTTTGTTGATTGGTGGTTTTTGTGGGGGCCTTGCTTGCTGTTTTGTTACCTTCCCTTTTCGGTTGTTCCTCATTCACTGTATTTGCTTGTTTTGGTCCCTCCCTGTTGGTGGGCTTTCAGGGCTTCGGTAATGCTGACAGCTTTACATTGTAAAAAAAATTATACTTTATATAAATTGGAGTAATTTTCTCTTGGAAAAAAAATAAAAAATCCATTTTCTATATTTTAAGAAAATTTAAAAAACTGTTAAACATCTTTTATTCAAAAATTTCATTTAATAAATATATACAATTTTATTTAATGAAAATCAATATCGTATGTATAGAGTGAGATATACATCCCAACAAAAGTAATTAATGAAAAAATAAAAACTTTCCTGTCTATGTATTATGTCGAATTGAAATGTTATTAATTTATATTAGTTTAGTTTAAACATTTTACTTTTTGGTAGTTTGATTGATTTTGTCTTAACGCTTGGGATGAATGGTTGGATCTATAGATTTTAGTGGCTAAGTTTATATATTCCAAGTGTTTCAAGATTTTTCAGCAGACTGAATCTATTTATACATTCAGAAATGCAACAGGAAATAACAATTTTGTCCAGATTTACATGCCCCCATTCTGATAAAAAAAAACCCAAAATAAAACTTTTAACCATCATCAAGTAAAAATGATTCTTCTCCCATTTTAAATAAAAAATGTAAATTTTCACTCCCATAAATTTGATTAATCGAAAAAAACCAAAACCTAAACCTACCAAATAATTAATATTGTATAAATTTTTATGAATCTTCATCTTGAATTTGAAGTATTTTATATAATATTAATTACTTGAATTTGAAGTATTTTATATAGTATTAATTACTTTTTTTTCCATCATTACATCTGGCATAACTTATTTGGATGGGGATAGCCTAACTTATTTGGATGGGGATGGGGAATTTTCTCCATCCTTACATTTGGCATGATTTATTTAGATTAATTTTAACAGTGCCGCCTTATTTGATTTGTTTGAATTAATTTTAATCATTAATTAAATCCCGAGGGGTGAAGGTCACCACAGCCATTCGAACAACCAATCAAACTCAAGGTATTAAGAGCCTCGATACCTTTGGTTTTAAATGTTCCTCGAGTTTCTGTTTCGGGTCTAAAAGGCATTTGTACAATAAGATTTCCTTCAAGTGAAAGAATCTCTGTGCGTACGAAGAGCAATTTTAAAGATTTTGGCGCGCATTGTTGGAGTCTTGGCACCTTCTGGATCAATGGATTTTCTTCACCAGATACTCATAAATAGCATATTATGGAGCTGCCGATGCAAAGGATGAAACTTTAGAGCTGGTTGATCTACTATTCGAGCTTCTTTCAAAAATATGGCTTGAAATTCGAGCGGAATTATGAGAAATGGTAGGTTAAATTGTTCCTACCGTGATTTGTCCTCATTTGACGGTAATGTGTCCTTATGTGAGCTGGACTTTGAAATACGGGGGGTAAAATTATAGATAGTGAAAATTTCTGTCATCATGTTGAAGAAAATAGCTTGAAAGTCGTAAATTTTGTGTAAATTTGCACTCAGTTACAAAAGTTTGAAAGTGGCTGTATTTGTTATTCGTTTTGTGAATACCTGTGTAAAGCTTGGAACCAAAATTTTCATTTCGAAGAAAATATTTTAAAAATTGTAAATTTGTACTGGGTAACAATTTTTTTTTTTCTAAATTCATTCTATTTGTGTAATGCTTTGAACGAATTTTTCCATATGGAAGACAACAGCTTGAAATTAGTAAATGTGTGCACTCGTAAAGAATTAGAAAAATATTTGTATTTTCTCTCTGTTTGTTGGGTAAATTTGGAAATCTAGAAACGAAAATTTTCGTACCGAATAGAATTCCTAATTGTGTAAATTTGCACTAGCTAACAAAAAAACATGAAAGTTCTCTGTTTTTTGTGAGAAATTTTCGGAAGCTTGGAATGAGAAGGAAAAAACATAACTTTATTGCTGAAAGTGTTTGATGAAAAAGTTACAATTCACATTCTATTTCGATTTTAATCCAGCATATGCTTCTCTCTGTTTTGGAGATTTTGTAAGATCAGAAAATGATTGGATAATCAAAGAAAATGCATATTATTTTCAAGTCACGAGCATCAAAGTCGTTGGCCTATTGTTAAGTGATTCACGTCAGATTTCGCTATTTGAATGGAGAAACTAGGAGAAAAAAAACTATAAAAATGTTGTTTTTAAGGGAAAATTTTGAAAGTTTGGAATGAAAAGAAAAAGGAAAAAACAGAACTTTCTTGCTGAACGTGTTTGATGAAGAAGTTGCAATTAACATCCTATTTCGATTTTAATCAACATAAGCGTCTCTCTGTTTTGGAGAATTTTTATTATCAGAAAATGATTGGACAATCAAAGAAAATTCATATTGTTTTCAAGCCATGGGCATCACAGTCGTTGGCCTATAGATAAGTTATCCACATTGGATTTGGCTGTTTAGATGAAGAAACTAGCAGAAAAAATATGATAAATAATTTTTATTTTTATTTTCAATTTCGGAAACTTGGAATGAAAAGAAAAAAGAAAAAACAATAGTTTCTTGCTGACCATGTTTGATGAAAAAGTTATAGTTAACATTTTATTTCGATTTTAATTCAACATAAGCGTGGCTCTTGGCTCTGTTTTGGAGATTTTGTATTATCAGAAAATGATTGGATAATAAAAAAAATGCATATTATTTTCAAGCCATGAGCATCGCAGTCATTGGCCTATAGATTATCCACATTGGATTTGACTATTTCTATGAAGAAACTAGCAGGAGAAAAATGATAAACAATTTTGAGAAGCTATCATTTATTGAGCAGGACTCGAACCCAAAACTTAAATGGTAATGATGATCTTCTGACTCTGGGACTACAGACTCATTATTAATTTATTTTTATGTCTGTTTTTATTGTGACTAGACAGCCCCCTTTTTTTTATGTCATGTCTATCTTTATTGGGACCAGTCACATTTTGGATGTTAGCCTTTTCATTTCTGACCTCTGGTTATCCGACTGTTTGAATTTTGGACATGTAAAGCCAGAGCTCAGACTTGTTATTTTTGATAGGTTTTTGGGTGCTTCTAAGTGCTAGATTTTTCTTGTAACGATTGCCTTCAAGGCAAAAAAAAATGCCACTGAAAATTTGAAAGAAGCAAGCATTTTATCAAAAAAAATGCCTATCATCTGACAGGATTTGTGTGTATTTTCTTTCAGACTGCATGGAATGCGTTTTAAATAACATGATCGAAGTTGATAAGAGAAAATGCATTCTATATTCTCTGCAACCTCTGACATATCGGAACAGGTTGAAACATGTGATGGTCAAATGGGATTGTCATGGACAAGGGGCCGGCGTGCTGGCAAATCAGTCAATTTTGATCGAACTGATCCTAATGCAACGGGTCTGTGGAATTCTCCCCAGCTGCAGCACTCCCATAGCTCCACAGAACATAACAATGCTCCTAATATTGAAAATTTTCCCGATTGGCTGGAAGACAAATGGAGTTTTAGCGGGCAGACTGAGGTACCTATCAGGAAGAAAAGCTTATGGGATTGGAGACGCTTGCGAGCTCTTGCACACATTGGACAGCAACCACTTAGCTGCATATTCTCACTGCAAGTGCACCGCATAGAGCGGCTTCCACAAAGCATGAATGGCTCTCTCGTTTCTGTCTGTTGGAGGAAAGGAAATAGAGAAATACAGACAAAGCCTGCTACTGTTTCTCAAGGAATTGTAAAGTTCGAAGAAACTATCCATCAGACTTCCACCATCTATGGCAGTAAAAAGCCCGATCAAGGTATGCATTATAGATCAAAAATTTTCACTCTTTTTGTGACTGCTCTGGATGCCGAAGGCTTAGATTTTGGGAAACATCGACTTGATCTCAGCAAAATGCTTCCAGAATTTTTATGTGATGGTGGAGACAATGCAGAACCCAGAACTTGGAGTACAAGTTTTAAGCTTGCAGGTAAGGCTGTAGGAGGAACTTTAGCTGTGACTTTCCGATATAGAATCCTGAACAAGGAGATCTGGGAAATGCAGCAAATAAATACTGGTTATGTGGATTTTCGTGACAGATTATCAAAGCTAACTAGGGCTCCACCAATCTGTGCATTAGAAGGTCATACATCTCGTTCCATATCTGAACCCGAGGAAACTAGCAACTACATAACTGATTTGAGCCTAAAAGACCCTGTTAATGAGAACCCTTCTAAAACTAGCTTGCAACTTCAACAGTCGGAAGATAGGAAGGGGTCCAGTTTGGCATCCTTGTTTGCTCTTGAATCGAAAATTGGCGTATTCCCTCCAGCCAGTCATCTGGCTCAATGCAGTGGTATTTCTAGCGAGGCTGTTTGCGAGAATGAGGATGAAGTTATTGAGTTCACAGTTATTGAAAAGGGGGTGGAGATGAGCTGTGGCAGTCTATCAGAATTACTGGATTGCAATAAGAGTTGTGGAGTGATTGGTTTGAAATCTAGAGAAGAGGAAGGAAGGATTGCGGATGGCACAAGTCTCTCACAGCTTCGGCAATCAGATTCTCTTTATCCCCGGTTGGAGAGGAATGGTGATGTTCAGGTATCTCAAGTGTCTCATGAGCATAAACAAGAGTGGCACAGTGATTTGGGAAAGGCTTCTAATAGGAATGATGAAGATTTGGTTGAGAATGAATTCCTTAGTATGCTTAATCAAGATCATGATTTGTTTTGTTTAGGCTCTGTAAGTGAACCAGACTCTACCATAGCACGCCTTTGCCACCAGTTTGAGAGAGATTCCTTTTCGGAAGCAAGCAGCCTTGGGACTGGGCTTTATGTTCCTGCTGTCTCCAGTTTCACACAGGCCTCTAGACATAGTTGCGACTCAGATGAAGATTTGAATTTGGTATCCTTGGTGCAGGCTGCAGGATCAGAACTTGAGAAAGAAACAGCACAAACCGTGTGCAGCAAAAGACGAGCTAGGAGTGTAGACGATGCAGAGGCAGAAGCACTGATACAAAAGTGGGGTCTGGAAGAAAAGGTTTTTCAAAACTCTCCTCCAGACCCTTCAGGTGGATTTGGCAGTCCTATAAATTCTCCTGTCTCGGGGTTTGCAAATGGAAATGGGATGGATGATGGAGCTTTACTAAGGTCAGTGAATCCAGGGAGATTGATCATGTACGAACCAAAGCCATAATTTATTTACTGTGCCGTGCCTGTCTTCTCCTCTTATCTTTTCCTATTTTGTATTAAAATTGGGTGACCCTTTCTACTTGGGTGACCAATCTATATAACTTAGTCTTCATATACTTTGCTAACTTAGTCTTCTTATCCCACGGTGATCAATCTATCGGTAAAAATTATGCACTCTTTATAAATTCTGTTTGGAATATTGAAGTAATAGTCTTTTTTTTTAATTTAATTATACATTTCAAAGTTCTTAAGTTCTAGGAAGTCTGTAACTTCATTATTCAGAACAGATTTCTGAAATATACATAATGTTAACCCAATCCATTTAACAGTCTTTCTACTTTGATGGTCTTTCTACTTTTTCTATCAAAGTTGAGTCATGTTTTGTTACCCCAACACAGTACCAATAAATCCAGTTACCTTAGTTCAGCAAATCTTATGAAAATAGAACTTTAATCCCAAGGCGGTTGAGCTTCTACTATTTTGATGTTAACATAATTTTTCAGTTTCAGTGTATTCTTAATCCTGGACGTTTGCGCTTCTTTATTTTGACATTTTAACACTCTTCTGAGTTGCAACAACCTGAGTGACTCTGCACTTTTGTCCATATCTAACATGAAGCCATCTGCTTCTCCTCCGTGAAGGTGTTCAAATTTTATTTTGTTATTTCATAATTGTGTTGGCATCTGCTTATGCTCCTCTTTCATAAAAATAAGGTATTATATATATATATATATATATATATATATTTTATTTTTTTTCATACTATAATTGTGAATAAGTGTGTAGGTTTTCACAGTTGATCATGCTTGAAATTTCTGTATATTAAACTGTGTTTGAGTTTCAAAACTCAAACACAGTTCAATATACTGAAATTTCAATCACTATAACTAAAATTTTCATCAACAACAATTTTTTAAATCAATTATTTTCAAATAACTTTGGTTTTTATACTGTTTTATATATGGTGCACTTGTTGTTGGGATGGCAGATCCTATCTTGAGTTATGAATTCAAAGCTTTTCATTGAGGTAATACTTCCATTGTGCTAATTGCATTTCCATGTCCACAAACTTAATACTTGGTATAAGTTATATAATATTCATTTGATTAGTGGATTTCAATAACACAGGGGCAAACCTCCTTAGGTTTTCTCTTCTCTGTTCACCTTCTGCAGCTCACCTCGGCTCCCCCCCTCGCTGGTCAGAGCTGATCGCTTCAATGGCCTCAGAAAGGGAGGGGGTGCGATCTCCCCTCATACCGTAACGCTACTGCAAACGATGCTGCAGGCTCAAAATGTGCTTGTCCATCGTTTGATTTGCCGCCGTAGTTTCAGAATCGTGACAATGTAGAGGAGTCGCAAAAGAACAATGAAATGGAGATTGAGGACGGATCCTCTCATCCAAAAGCGGTTAGAGCTTGGGAACCTGGTAAATGCATACCTCAAGCCCCAACCGCATCCAGGTATGTAATAAGCTCCGAAAGAGTGGGGGAACACACAGTTTATGCAAGATCATTCCCTAATCAACAAATTTTTAGGGCTATGGCCCTCTGAGCGTGATCTCATCTGTTGGATGAACACCTCGTGGAAGCCAAAATGTCACATTGATCTCCAGCTAGGTTCAAAGGGTTTTTTCACGGTTATATTTCACAACCTGGAAGATAAAAATAGAATCTTTGAAGGAGGACCCTACTTTTATAACTCAACTGGTCTGTATCTCAGGTTTTGGTCGGAACGATTCAGCGCGGAGAAGGAAGATTTCTCCTATGCTCATGTCTGGATCCGATTATACTCCTTACCCCAAGAGTTTTGGCTCGGTGAGATCCTAGCAGGAACTGGCAACACATTGGGAACTTTTGTAAAAGCCTTTGAAGCCACCCACCAATGTCGTTATACTTCCTACACTCGCATCTGTGTCTATATGAACATTGCTAAACCCCTCCTTGGATCCATTTGCCTCGAACATCAAGATGAGGATTGGGAACAAACCATTGATTATGAACATATTCCTTTCCATTGCAGAAAATGCCATGAGCATGGCCACCTATTTCATGACTTCCTACTCAATGCTCCCCCAAAAACAGATCTCTCCTAGTCTGAGCAATCCAAAGGTGGATTTACCCAAGTTCGAAACCGACACAGACAACCCCAACGAAAAGTCGCCTCGGCTACCCAAAAGCCCCCTTCGACAAGCAACTCCTTTGATGTCCTAAACCATCTCCCTGAACCCCTTGATCCAATGGAAAATCCGAGCATGGATTCCTTGAAAGGCAAAACCAAGGTGACCTTTGACCCTGTCATTCAACAAATCTCCCCAAATCTTAGTCCCACTATAGCAAAAAACATCCCCAACCTAAGGGTTGAGGGGGACATGGAAATTGAGATTGATGAAAAGGAGCTTGCACGAATTGATCTAATCGGGCTCGAGGAAGCCTATCGTAAGCATGAACTCTCCACCATTCCAATAGATCAACTTCGAAAGGTTCACAAAGTCTATATGAACTCCTCGGTTGGGGCAACTTCCAGATCCAGCTCCGGACTAGGCATCATGCAAGACCCACAAAAGAATACTCGCAAATCCATCAGGGAAGAGAAACGAAGAGGTCACAAGTCTTTGCAACAGTTAATACAAGAGGTTGGAAACTTTCTAATCAATTCTGGGCAGATCCAACTTCTCACTGAGAGCGTCTTTCCCATCCCTCCCCCATCTTCATCATGAAAATCGTCTCATGGAACATCAGGGGCTTAAACGGAAGAAGCAAGCAGAGGCTTCTTTGAACACGAGTTATGGAAGAACAATCAGACATCTTGCTTCTACAAGAAACTAAATGTGCAGGTCTAGAAGCAGACACAATTTTGACAAAATGTTGGAAGCAATCCAACTTTGTCAACTTTGACTCCCAAGGCACCGCCGGGGGTATGGCTATTCTATGGAACCCAGTATCCATAATCTTGGACAATTTCTTCTCCACCAAGGGGTCCATCACTGCCCAATATCGAATCATTGGCTCAGACAAGGCTGGCTACATCACCAATGTCTATGGACCTCCCACTCCGGGGGGATAAGCGAACCTTCTTACGTGACCTAGCCGGCCTGAAAGATATCATTCAAGACAACCACTGGATCCTAGGTGGAGACTTCAACATGACTCTTTCTCTATCAGGGAAACGAGGTGGCATTAGAAGGCTTGATCAAGAAAATGAAGGGTTCCAAACTTTCATAGACTCTCTCAAACTTGTGGATTTAGAAAACAAGAATGAAATATTCACTTGGACGAATCAACGCTTGGGAACCCAACAGGTTGCCTGTTGGTTGGATCGATTTTTGGTCTCGGAGAACTTTTTCTTGGAGGGTCACATCTTTGACTCCAATATTCTCCATATAGCAAGATAGGATCACTGGCCCATCCAACTATGGATGGACATTGTTGGCACTCCGAAAATAACCCCATTTAGATTTGAGAAGTTTTGGTTAGACCATCCAGACTTCCAGCAAAATGCTTCTCGATGGTGGGTTGAGACGACCATCCTGCATGGATCATTGATGTGCCGATTCCAATAAAAGAGCAAAAATTTCAAGCAGAAGATCAAATATTGGAACAAAACCACCTTTGGAAACATTTTCAAAGTGCAAAGGGTATTGGAGCAAAAAATGAAAGCCATTCTACAAGCCCTAATCACACAAGGCACGACATACCAACTACTAGCTGAGGAAGCACAAGTCAAAAAACTTTTGGATGAACGACAAGCACAAGAGGAAATCCTATGGCGGAAAAAGTCTAGAGTACAGTGGTTAAAAGAAGGAGAGAGAAACTCCAGTGTCTTTCATTGCTCTATGATCTAAAGAAGACACATAAACATAATCACAAAGCTTGAGAATGCTCAAGGGAAAACCCTCTTGAATCATGAGGACATTGAGCAAGAACTCACCTCATTCTACAAGAATTTGCTTTTAGAACCATGCCCAAACCGATCGGTTACAATCAATAAGATCATCAGACATATACCTGCTTTACTATCCGAGGATAAAAATGCAGCTCTGCTCAGACCCATCACACAAGAGGAGGTTGATCAAGCCATGAAATAGATGCTAGTAGGAAAAGCGCCTGGTCCAGATGGATTCACCATCAATTTCTTTCACCATTGTTGGCACCTTGTACGGGAAGAAGTTTGGCAGTTGATCGAAGATTCTCAAAAATCAAGGGAGGTGATCAAGGCGTTCAATGCTACCTTCCTCATGCTCATTCCAAAGGAGGAGAAGGCGACACACCCTTCGCAGTTTCGCCCCATAATGCTCTGCAACGCCGTCTACAAAATCCTCACTAAGGTAATTGCTCTTCGTCTTAAACCCATCCTTTCTTTCATTATCTCTCATGAACAAACTGACTATGTTGAAGGCAAACAAATATTTGCTAGCGGGAACCCCCCCCCTATGACTACACCGGGGTTCAGAATGTAGGCAGATCAATTAACCGTCTAAAAGTCAACTACTCTAAACTACCCCAAACATACCAAAACTAATACAAAAAAAACAAAGATGAGGGAGATCGGGTAACTATACCTCTACTTTGTTAGAATATAATGGATGTGCTCGTTTAATCATAGACAATATCATTATTGTCACCCAACCATAGGTCGAAGCCACCCCCGAGCACCTTAACCTTGATAGAGAATCATTTTGGAAGCAAACCCTAGGCTAGATAGCCAAACAAAGGTGGTGCATCTTTCTCCAAGGATAGCACACCAAGCAAGAGTAACAAGAGCTGATCAGAGAGTCCAAACCATAACCAAGAGCGAATCCAAGACAAAACCGAAATCTGCTAGTTGCAGCAGCTGCAACAGCAGCTCTCCTCCA
>CBVK0101020711.1:0-10093 GCA_900067695.1 Picea abies
TTTGGATGTCAAATTGACTTGGAAGCTGAACTAGAAGTGGGTGGGAGGCCGACCAACATCATAAATGCGTCGTTCTCAGGTGTGCGTGGCTTTTAGTGTCCACAGTTGTGCATCATGCACATGTGCATTTTTCCTACGTTTCTTGATGGCGCATGTGTGCACACGCCCTGCATAGTCATAGCGCATATTGATTTTATAACTGGCTGTATAGTTTCAGACCTTTTGGAAATTCTTTTTTGGTAATTTTGGTCCATGCGTGAACTCATAGTTGTTTGAAGTTGTTGGATTCCAGTAACCATTTGCGGATGAAATTTCAGTGATAACAACCATGATCTTGTGTAAGACAGAATAACCACAAAACATATCTGAACCTATTCATAATTGTAAATAAATACACTCAAGTTACGGAAGGATTTATAAACATCTACAACATATTTATCTTATCAAACATAAAGAAGTACTATAAGGAGACAATTCATAATCATAAACACAAAATGACACTGTAATTTCAAAATTTTAGGTCCTTCCATATATATTATCAGTAGAGCTTCTCAGATACAATATCAGAGATACAAATTAGTACTATGTTCCAAGATTCTGGCTCCAGACTCATGTCACAGATATTTATCTACCCTTTTTCCCCAAAATGTATACAAGTTATAGTCACAGAACCTTTTCTTCATCTGTGCCCTCTATACCATCTATGACAAAAGCCAACAACCAACTACACTCAACCATACTCAAAAATAACACACAACCCTTTTACAATAATATGCATCTCACATATAGGTTGAGTGGGATCTTTTGGCTTTAGGCTTCTCATGCTTTCTTGTTCTTGTTATTTTGTAACTGCTTTTGCCTTGCTAGCGTTGCGTTGTCCCTTTTCGCAATTGTTTTCTATTTCTTTTATTACTCCACTATCCAACTCCTTTTTATCTTGCGCAACTCGTGTTTGAACAAAATTGGGAATGTAGTCCTCCTTGTGAAACTTCAAACCAAAAACAAAGGGCCCAACACACTCTTTTGAACTATCGGTCTTCTGAAATAACGATGATCCACTGACAAGTGGCCAAAGAGCCGATGATTAGGATCAACTATTCTATTCGAGACTTCAGAAATCTCACACATTTTTGTGACTACACTTCACCTCCTCTGAAGTGATGGAATTTCAGACCATGTCTAATCTATTGACATGCGTCCTCGACTACCAACGATCCATATTTTTTTTAGGTTTCGGGACTTTGGGAAATTCATCCCCTTTGTACTCCACACTGGAAAATCTACAAAATTGAAAAATACAAAGGACTTTAGGACTTAAATCCTGTGGAACTAATCACAATATGACAGTTGTGAATATAGCTTGCTCCTCTCAAATGGATCTTGTCTATTTTCCCTTTAGATAAGCCAAAATCCTTACTCCAAAGGAATTTGACTGTTATTTCTCCTGAGATTTGACACTCGAAGGGTTTTGAACCCTAGTGCACACCTTGCACTACTTTCTAGACTTGATGTCTCGAAGGATCCTCCTATATGCACTCCTTTCAGCTTCTTCTCCTTGAAAGTTTCAACACCTCTCTAAGTGTTGACCCTATGAACTCCTTGCACAAGTCTTTCTCAGAGATCTTATACTCGAACGATTATATTTTCACACCTTGCACACTCTCTGTGAGACTTCCCTCTATCGCTTTTGGGATTTCAAGTCTGTCAATGACTCCATCCAGCACACTCCTTGCGTGGGCACTATGTGTTCCTTGACCAAATGTTTAAGAAGGGAAACAATTGAAACTTATGCAAATATTAAATATTAATTCACATAAACACAAACATGTTTATGTAGACATGTAAAACATAGTAAACACATAAACATAACCTCATTCAATCAATTAGCTCAAAGATAAACAAACCCAGGAATTGAAGAAAATATCTTCTCTTATATTCAAACAAAGAATATTTACATAGAGTTCTTGCAACTCTCTCCTCTTATACAAAAAGAATACAATGAGATTTTACACCTTAAACAATACTAACTTCAGCCCGACTCAACAACTACTAATTGGCATAAATTACATGTTTTATACATGAAGGGGATTCGTGAGCCTTCCCTCCTAATTACCTACTACTATCACATCAAAATCAATCATCCTACCTCTAGGCTAGATATAAATTAATGAGAATTTACAATTTGGATAAGGATCAATGCTCAACATATGCACAATCTCTCGATACATTAAAGAAAACTACAATCCTCCATGATATCCTACAATGGATTTATCTTCCAAACATTAAATATCATTAATTACAACTTTTTCATAAATCAAAATTCAAAAAGGAACTCTCTTTTGAGAATCCAAATCATCTCCCATGCGTTCACTGGATGATGCGTTGTCCTCTAGCCTACATTTCTTTTAGTGTTTATGGCGATGCTCCTACATCATACTCCTTAGGACCAAAAGATTCATGGACTCCTTTCCATGAGCTCCTGCACTGTCTTCCCATTCTTTTGAATGTCCTCTTCAATTAAAAAACTAGCATATTCTATTGGATGGTCCTTCCATTTAACCATATATTCAAGATAAATCTTTCTCCTCATCTTCTTTGCAATCCTATTATATAGAATCTTTTCTATATGTGGCTTCTCTGCTACGGGCATCTACTTCTTTCACTGAATTTCCTCATGGTCATTTATTTCTCCTATTTCATCCATCTTGTAGGGGTACAAGTATGCTACATTGAATATTGGTGATATCCCAATATCTTCTGGAAACTCAATTTCATAAGCATTTGCAGCAAATTTTATAAGGATCTTACAGGGTCCTATCTTTTTCATATTCAACTTGTTATATTTTCCTTTCAGAAATATCTCCTTCCTCAGGTCCGCTAAAACCTGATCTCCAACTTTGAAATTAACCATTCTTCTTCTCTAGTCTATCCGGCTCTTATACTTCTGACTACTTCGTTGTAACTTCCCTTTGATATGTTCATGAAATTTATGCATCTCCACAACAAAATATTCTTCTCCTGCACTTCAGAACTCATCTCATCCTAAGTACATCAACTATGAAATTCCTCTTGGATTCATTCCATATACTATCTAGAATGGGATTCTTCCAGTACTCCTATTTGGTGAGTCATTGTATGCAAACTCTGCTTGGGGCATAATTTGATCCCACTGGGTGTTATGTTCAGTGACTAAACTTCTTAATAAGTTCCCTAAACTCCTATTCACCACTTCAGTCTATCCATCCATTTGATGATGATACACTGAAGTGAAAGACAAATTTGTCCCCAGCTTCTTCCACAATGTCCTCCAAACGTGTCCTACAAAATTTGTATCTCTATCTGAGACAATCCTTCTAGGAAACCCATGTATTCTCACAATCTCTTTGAAAAACATATTCACTATATGAGTAGCATCACTGGTTTTCTGACATGGTATGAAATGTGCCATTTTTTGAAATTGATCAACCATTATGAAGATTGAATCACTCCCTCTCTGGGTTCTTTGTAATCTTAGTACAAAATCCATTCTTATATCATCCCATGGTATGTCTAGTATGGGTAATGGTTGATACAATACAATGTTTTGTTGTTTACCTTTTTCATATTGGCAGATTTTGCATCTGTCGACAAATTTATTTACATTAGACCTCATACCTGGCCAATAGTATGATGAATTATGTTGTGCATATGTTTTATCATGGTTGAAATGTCTAGCCAAACCTCCATTATGCTTCTCTTTCAACAAATTATTCCTCATTGAACACTTCAAGATGCACAATTGGCTTCCTTTGAATAAAAATCCATCCTAGATCAGATATTCCATCCATTGGCTTTTGTCTCTTAACAAAGGGTTCTTGCATGCTTCATAAGATTACTTTAAACTTATATCTTCCTAATACATTTCCTTGAGGTGTTCAAATCCCAAGGTTTCCACTTGAAATTCCTATAAGATCAAACATCTCCTACTCAAATCATCTACAACTTTATTTGTAGTCCCACTAATATGCTTGATGAAAAAAGTAAAATTCTGGATGAATTATTCCCATTTTGCATGTCTCTGGTTTGATTTCTCTTGTCTCGTTATAAACTGCAAAGCTTGATTGTCACTATAAAAGAAAAATTCCTTCGGGATAAGATAATGTCTCCACTTTTTCAAGGCTTGTATTACAACATAAAATTCCTTAGATAATGTCTCCACTTTTTCAAGGCTTGTATTACAACATAAAATTCCTTTTCATATGTGGAATACTTCGTTCTAGTGTCATTCATCTTCTCATTGGAATAAGCAACAAGGTTATTTTCGACTTAAAACTGCGCCAATGGCTACTCCACTAGCATCATGCCTTACCTAAAATGTCTTATTAAAACATGGAAGAAATAAAATCAATTGTCCCGTTCTCTTTTCCTTTCAACACTCTAAATCCTTTCTCAGCTTCCTTTGTCCAAATAAAAGATTTTTTTTTTCTTTATGGTTTCTTGTATGGGTGCGCAAATATTGTTGAAAATCCTGATGAATTTCCTATAAAAACTCACTAATCCATGAAAACTTCTTACCTCAAACACGCTTCTTGGAGAAGTCCATTCTTTGATTTCCCTCACCTTCTCTGGGTCCATCTTCAACTCAATTGAAGAGATTGCAAATCCCAAATATATAAGTTATGTTTTCATAAAAGAACATTTCCCCAAATTTACTAACAGATTCTCCTGCTGCAACCTCCTCAACACCATTTTCAAGTGTCTCAAATGCTCCTCTTCAGTCTTACTGAAAACTATAATATCATCTAAATAGACAATTACAAACTTACCGATGAAGTCTTTGAGTACTTCATTCATCAACCTCCTAAATGTACTTGGTGCATTTGTTAAGCCAAATGGCATAACAAGCTACTCATATAATCCTTCATTCATTTTGAATGTTGTCTTCCATTCATCTCTTTCTCTCATCCTTATCTGATGATAACCACTCTTCAAATATATCTTGGGAAAAAAAAATTCTTCACTCAAGACATCCATGAGATTATCCATTATGGGTAGAGGAAATATGTACCTGATGGTGACTTTGTTGATGGATCTAGAATTTGTGCACATTCTCCAATATCCATCCTTCTTTGGACTCAATACAGTTGGTACAACACACAGACCCAAAATTTCTCTGACTATACCCTTATCTAACAACTCCTAGACTTTATTCTTGACCTCTTCATTTTCTCAAGGTGTCAATTTGTACGTTGATTTATTTGGAAAACTTTCTCCTATAATAAGGTCAATATGATGAGTGATACTCCTGATGGGTGGTAAAGAGTGAGGTAGATCATCCACCACAATATTAACAAACTCATCTAACAACTCCTGGATTTCAATGGGAAAATAATTCATGGAAGTACTTGTAAGAATGAATTTTTTCTTACCTACCATAGAAAACTACATTTCTATCTCCTTCTTGCCTTCTTTCAAGTGTTCCTTCCCACTCATGAGAATTATACTAGAACTATCTTCCTCTTTGACTCCTTTTTCCTCTATTGGTAAGAACATATGTTTGCACCCATTCTTCTCAAGGGTATATGTGTTCTTCCTCCCATCATGTATGGCATTTCACTCATATTGCCAAGGTCTTCCCAATAAAACATGCCAAACATCCATGGGTATAACATCACATAGAACTTCATCTTTATAACCACCTATCTTAAATTCAACCTTACATTTCCTACTTACCATTACTTGATGTCCTTTCTGCAACCGTAACACTCTATATGGATTCAGATGTACAAATGTCTCCAGCTTAAGCTTCTCCACCATCTTTGTGGATACCAAATTATCACTGCTTCCACTATCTATTATCACTTTGCATACCCTATATTTGGTCATGGAAGAAGTCCTAAATAAATTATTCCTCTCAAAAGGTTCTTTTTCCTCTTCTCTGGCTTCAATAGAAATTTGCTCATCATGAGCAATCTTCCTTATTCTATTGCTTCTGCCTCAACATTCCTCTTATTTTCCTGAAAAATGTGAGCTTCTCCACCTTCTACAGTCTTACTTTTCTCAGTACAATCCCAAGACATATGCCCTATCTTTCCACATGCATAACATTTTACTTATCCTCCTTTGCCTCTTCCTCTTCCTCTCGAAAAGGAATTTCTTCCACCTTAGTCTCCTCCTCGATAACTTCCTCCTCTCTTTGTCTAACTGTGATATCTTCTAGCTTCTAGTCTAGTCTTCTAGAACTTCACTCTAACATTTCCTTTTCCTATGTTTGCACTTTTTCCTCTATTTCGTTGAATTTTTTTTCTGGCCAACTTTTCCTCTGCTTTCAGGGCTACCTGATAAGTATCTTCCACTATTCTCATTGTCATCATGTTGATTTCATCCTGGATTTCATATCTAAGGCCATTAATATACTTGGAAAAATTTTCTTCATCATTCTCTCTATGTCATGCTTTGATGTTCAGTTTATAAAACTCTTCTATGTACTCCTTCACTAACAATCCTTTATGTCTCAGATTATGTAGCTTTCTGAACAGATTTTTCTGATAATATTTGGGTATGAACTTAGATTTCAAATTTTCTATCATCCTATCCCAACTTTTAATTTTGGACTTACCTTTTCATCTTCTATCAGCTTACAATTCATCCCACCATAGTGCTTCATGTCCCTTCAGTCTGGTCACAACATGCTTTACCTTCTTCTCATCATCAACCTACTCATAATCAAGGTACTTATCCAAAGAACTTATCCAATGAAGGAGCCAAGGAGAGACAGTGCAGGATTAACTTATCAGAAGGAGCCAAGGAGAGACAGTGTAGGATTATTGCACTCGTTTCAACAATCTATACAATGCAATTCCAGGTGATATCAAACCACCTCAAGGTTTAGCATTAATAAAATTCCCCGATGGATTTGACGTTGACATGTCGTATCAGCTAAGGGAAAGAAACTCTGCTACTCTGGAAGACATGTAGAAAAGTGTTGTTAGTGTGGAAGAAAATATTTTAGCTAGAAGAGCCAGGTAGAGAACAGAAAGGAGGGCCACGATTAAGGAAGATCCTTCCACTTCCTCTTCAGACACCAAACTAGATTCTCTAGACAAAGATATGGAGAGAATGATGGAGAGGCTTGCTATCACTAACATAAATACACCCAAGGAAAACCAAGCTGCTCCTCAAATTTTAAACCCAAACTTTAGAAGAAATCCACCCAAGATTCGGCAGAGAGATCCTAGGGATCAAAGAGAAAATAGGGGGCTTGATCAGCATATTAGAACACCCTTACAGGAAAATTATGTTGATGAAGGTGAGCAGATAATCGAAGAATTGGATGATACTCATATAAACCTCATGGGAGTTCACGACGATGAATCCATTTTTGTTACTCAGGAAGAGCATGAGCTCTTCCTCCTTTCACAAACAGAGGTGAATGAGGAAGCAGAGGAGTCAGAACATCAGGCCTTCGAAAATGATATAATGGAGGTACACAGACGGTATAACCTGAGGAGAAAGAGGGAAAATGACAACCCTCCAAAGAAGGCTGCTGAAACAAAGAAGGCCATTGAAATGAAGAAGACAGTCGAGATCAAGAAAACCTCAGAAACTTCTCCCAATAAAGTCCCTAAGAGAAATAATATTGAACCTCCTGCAAAAAGAAACCCCAAAATTTTACAAAGATCAAATTAGACTGAGGTTTCATCAACTAGTCAACCAGGTGTTTCTTCACATAGGACTTCGATGGAAAAACCAGAAGTGCGGAGCTCAAGCAAATATTCCACTACTTTCAGACTTGAGGGGGAACTAGATAAATTGAAGATTCCCATTCCCCTGTCTGAGCTGATGAGAAAGAATTCTTACAGGTCGTAGGTAATTAAAGCTTTGAGCATTGATCCAGAGATAGGTACGAAATCCTTGAATGTCGGGTCAGCAAATCAATCTGACACGATAAATCTTGTGGATGATCAACCTGAGCTCCTTTTTGGCCCTGAAGTTGATGGTCAAAATGATAACAGTGTTGTTTCCCCTTTCTACATCATTTTGAACATCCATGACTTGATCTTACACAACGCTATGTTGGACTCGAGCGCTTCTCACAACCTGATGCGCAAAGTTGTGATAGAAAAGTTGGGACTTGAGGTCACTAGACCATACAAATATTTACACTATTTTGATTCTAGCAAGGTCAAATGTATAGGGCTAATTAAGGACTTATGCATCACCCTAGCTCAAATCCCAGCAAAGAGTATGGTGATGGATATCATAGTTTTATACATTCCCCCAAAATACGGTATGTTACTATCAAGATCCTGGGGAGCTAAGATGAAAGGAACCCTACAGCTAGACATGTCCTATGCCAACATCCCAGTATTTGGACAACAGAGAAGACTGTACAGAGAAATGATGATGAAGTATATGGTTAGCAGTCAGGAAAATCCACACAACTACCCACTATATTTTGCACGTTCCGATCTGGATTCTTTCATTCTGTACAATGATGGTGACTTGGAAGAACAAATCACTCTACTGGAAGAGGATACACTTGACTCAAAGGAAGATAAAGCAATCACAGAGGTAAGACAAAACTGAAACTGTGGAAAGTGAAGAACTGCCAGCAGACTTTTGGAGCATGGATTTTTATGGAGCCTTGAGCAAGGAGGGAGTTGGAGCTGGAGTTTGGTTGCATAATCACAAATCAAGGTATTCAGAGAGTCATTCTTACAAACTAAATTTCCAATGCACTAACAACATAGCTGAGTATGAAGCTCTGATGCTCGGCCTGAAACTACTAAAGAAAGTTGGTGCCAAACAGATCATGGTAAGGGGTGATTCTAAACTAATTATCAAGAAAATCAAAGGTGAGTATGTAGCTAAACATCCTAGACTCAGAGCTTAAAGAAATGTTGCTTTGGATGTTTTTCAATGTTTTACTGAAATCGATTTGAAGGTAATGCCCAGGGGACAAAACTTATTAGAAGATGGGTTGGCTATGTCAGTATCTACCTGCAAAATACCCTTCTGTCCCACTCATAAATACACAGTGGAAGTGAAGTGTAGACCAACTATTCCAAAAACACATCAGAAAAACTGAAGTAGGAGATACAACAACTGCAAAAGAAAACATTGGTGGGAAAAACCCTAGCAGAGGCCAAAGAGACCATTTGGATAGATATCTCCAAATCCATAAATAAAATCTGGCCCATGGTGAAAATCATGTTTGAAAAACATGAACTGGTGTTGAGGAGAAGGCAAGCTATCGACATGATAAAGGGAGAGATGGGAGAAATTCCCACATAGGCAAACAAAATCATCAGGTTTCTTAATTAGAAGACTAAGGAAGAGATGGAAGACCTGAAGATTGAGGATAGGATGGATACTATCCTAGAGTTCAAGAGAGTTCTAACCAAAATAGGATTGATGTTGCAATTGGAGGAGAAAGCCCAGAATATGGATGTCAGAGTCCAGAAATTCTTCATCAAGGTTGATGTTTTACATAACAAAGGCCTTTCGGGTTTACTGGTTCTAAATGATAAGTTGAAGACACTCTCTTACTACAAGCAAAACATCTCCATGGTGGCAAAGGGAGGCTCTAATTTTTCAGGAATACAAGGAAGCATAACCGACAAGGCATTCCTAGAGACTTTGCAGTTGCATCTCAGCATCCAGCATGAAATCAAGCATATCTTCATCATCAAGCCAACTTTTGCAAAATACACGGAAATTGATGAAGTGTACCACAGACTACTAAACATCACCATTACAAATCAAAAGAGATGGGAGGATTTGTGTGAATTAATTGAGTAAAAGATGAGGTGGACATACAAATCAACATGTTGAACAGTCAAAGTCAAGTGAATGACTCACCAATGACCTTCCCCAAAATCAGCATGAAAAATCCGACAGATCATCAATAGTTCCTACAATTTTGTATCTTGTTAGCTAGTTAGTTATATTTAGAATCCACCATATCCTGATCATTAATGACAGGGTCATTTGTAATTTTGTTTATAAATACTTCAAACTTTGAAGTACTGAGGGTTGATCTTTACGCCCAAGCAAGTTGTAAGCACTGTAATTTTTATCAGAGATCTACCAGTAATAAAAGGACATTTCA
>CBVK0101020712.1:0-10093 GCA_900067695.1 Picea abies
AAAAAAAAGAATCAAATTTGTGTTAATTTTTTTTTTTTTTAATTTGTATTTTTTGGGATTTTGAAGTTGTATTCTAGTTTTTTTTTTTTTACAGTGTTTTTTTTATTTTTTATTATGTTTTTTCATCTTTTTCATTAAAAAAATGTTTGTGTTTTGCAATATTGTTTTTTAACAAAAGGGTGTTTTTTTTTTTTAAATAAAAATTATTTTTTCTATTCCTTTTTTTAAAAATAGTTTACAGAGCTTTTTCATCTTTAATTTATTTATTTTTAAATGTAAATTATTTTAAAAAACAATAATTAATAAATAAGTTTTGAATTTAGGAGTCGATTTTATGTTTTTAATTTGTGATGGTACTGGTTGTCGAGGCCGCGGATTTAAATAATTCATAATTTTAACTCCAAATATAAAATTGGTGCTACTGGTAGCGTCACTTTTTGATTCAAAGGTCAATTCTAAGGTTTTGTCTACAATGGTATCAGTTGTCAAAACTGCAATTTCAAACAAGTTACAATTTTAACCACCCCCAAAAAAGGTTGCTACTGGTTGCATCACTTTTTGAAACAAGGGTAAAAATAGCCACCAAATACAACCTCTAAAGAATGAGAACGTTTTTGCAACTTGAATGGACCTAATGTTTAAGGACATGTGTTTCCTCCTTGGAGGTCATAGGTTCAAAACCAGAGGGCCTATATACATGTTGATTAATTAATATTGACCCGTTGTGATGAGGCTCAAAGGGTAAGCATCTCCCTAGCATGAAACCCCCATATGAAATTGTTTATGGACATCTCGGCCCTTTCCAAGTCACAAGTTCCTACTAGTATTGGCTCATGGGTTTTCAGTACTAGCTCCACACAATTTTAGGGGTGGAAAGCGAGGGAGGGGTTCTCACTAACCCTAGAGGAACAACAATGTTCGCATATGCTTGGAATCTTGGCTTGGAATCTTGGCTTGGCCTCCAATAACAAAGTTGAAGCACATGCTTTCCTTTAGGGGGTCAACTTAGCCAACTCAATAAGAATTCAAAATCTGATCATAATCGGTGATTTGAAAATTGGAATCATGCACCTAATTGAGGGTTCCTCTCCTCAAGATTCAAAAATTAGTGCAATTTTTAGTAGAATAGATGGTCTACATTATATTCCCACTGTGGACTTCGTCCATGTGTTCCATGAAAACAATTTCTTATTGGAAATTTACTCTAATGAGGATATAAAAAGGAGTGAGGAGGATATCTTAATTAACAACAACCTCTACAAATAGCCAATCCCATAATGCCTTTCACATCAAATTGGGTGTAGTTAATTCCATTACAGATGGTTGGAATCCTTGAGACTCTCACATATGGATTAACGCGAGTTGATACCCTTCTTATGATGTATTCATTTAATGTAATACCCCAGGTCAATCCCCGGTTGTAAATGTAAATATGTTTTATAGGTTGGTGAGCTAGGTTATTATAAGCTAGAAGGTTTATGTGATTATTAGGTTGGAGAGCCTAGATGCTAAAGGTGCATGAGCCTATTATTGTAATATGTAAACACTCATATCATTAATAAAGTACATCATTGTTGCAAACCAACCCACAAATGAGTATGGTGAGATAAACTCCACTAGAAAGGGAAGGGGGTTGAGATTCTAGGAAAGGGGCTAAGCTAAGGGGGATTAATCCCAATGGAACATTATATTAATATTCATTAAAGATAAATTTATGGATATGAATATATCCTGAGTTTATAAAGTAGGGACAAGTGAATCCCTTAGGTGCCATGTGTCTTAAAGGACACATGCATATATATTTTGGGATATACCCCATATTTGGCTATTATTCATTCATCACTCTTTGATCTGGGAGGATCTAGGGAACATCCCAAAAGTCTCAAAAGTGTCCCAAGAGGCTCAGAATGGCCTCAACAAATGAAAAAGGGAAAAAATTCAAATTCATCAAAACTCCACAAAATGGGCACCACTTCAAAGAGCGCGTCAGAATATTTCCAACGGTGCAAACGGTTCATCAAACAGAGTTACGGATCGAAAGATATTTGCAGTCAAAGTTTTGGTCAACCTAGCCTAGTCAACAAGAATGAGTCAGCATCTATACTACTGGCATCAGCAATCGTACTGATGATGTCAGCATTTGTATAGAGTATGTGGCATAGCTAAAGAGTGACACATGTCCTGATGACAACAGCATGTTGATGTGGCAGCACATGAGGCTGCCATGTGTCATGCATTTTTGGCATTTTTGAGTCAACATGTGGACCAATGAGAAAGTGCCATGTGGAAGTCTGTACATCCACTTGGAATTCCGTACAACCACATGGTAGGTCGTACAGGACATGGCAAGTGACAAGGAAATGCGTACAACCACATGGCAGGTCGTATGTGACGTGACAAGCATAGTTGTAGTTATGTCAGCATGACATCAACACACTGATGTGGCCCAATGATAGCATGCCATGTGGCATGCTGATTTGGAATTTTGGACCGCCAAATGGACCAATGAAAATGTGGCACGTGGCACCCCCCATTGATGCCACGTGGCACCACTCAGGATACGCCATGTGGCCTAATGACAATGTGACAAGTGGCATCCAATCAACAAGTACAGTCAAGAGCTGACACGCAGGTAGATGACTTGGAAGACAAGTGGGAAAATGGATGGCTGCCACGTGGCCCAGTCATGGGCTTCCACGTGGAAATGGGAAAATTCCCAATGAAGGCCAATAACCAAAATTTCAATTTAAGAAAAGGGGTTGGCCAACGACCAACCCCAATCTTCCAAACTTAGTGGTGGTTCCACCAAATCTGGTGGCAAACCCCACCAGATCCGGTCTAAACCAAATACGGAGGACCCCCGCCAAAAACTTGCACATGGCTATCACATCAACCAAAAATGGGGTCCGGGAGGATTCGAACCCTGGACCTCTAGGAACTAATGCCAATTTAATCCTCCACCAACCGATCAGCCTAGTTGTTTTATCCACCAGGATTTTAATTTTTAAAGGTTGATTCTGCCAGTTTTGAAGGGGGGATGTGCACCCAGTCTGTACCAATCTGTACAAGCATGGATTTCAATGTAGATTTTAATGAATTAATTACAAAGGTTTGCACATGGATCGAGGCATAGGTCTAGAGGAGGCCTAAAAGTGACAGTGTCCAATGGAGATGATTTGACAGTCAAATTTATCCTATTCGACGACATGAATCCAATGGCGATGTATGTTTCGGCAGCATAGACTCCAATCAACAGGATAAATTCTGGAAGATCCAATGTAAGAATGATTTTTAATACGTTGTTTTCTCATTGAATTTTGTAGCATAGTATGCTTGATACAACTCTGAAGGAGCATGGAGAATCTACAACAAGGTAGCAAGGCCAACTTATTCCTTTTATTTCTTTCTTTCTTCTCTTCTTACACATAAACAAATCAGCTACATGTGAAAGAGAAGTTGTGGCACTTGGATGATAAGTGGCCAAGGAAGCAGTCAAGAATCTCGTGGTTATTGGGATCTGTATATGGGTTGCATACATGCTTGTATTTGGGCAGCAGATCTAAGACATTCTATGACTCCATGATGATGGGGGTCATTTCTTATTCTTCCTCATTTATGTATTGAGTATGTGGGAATGATATCCATATCAACATCATGGATGCCTCATGAGCACGAGAACTTGTGAATCTTGTAAACATTCTTGATTACATTACGATCTCTTGTTGTTGTCACCAAAAAGGGAGTTTGGACTCAACTTGTAAAGGAGATACATCATTACAACAAGGAGAATAAAGTGGTCAATCTTTGGAGCAAGACCTTGAGACATAGCCCATATTGGGTGAACTTCGTTATCAAGGGAAGTGTCATCTCTCTTATGTGTTTATGTTCTTATGTTTCTTTCATGAATTTATTCACTTAGATTATTGAATGCAAGCATAATCTGTAACACATAAAGAATTTAAAAGAGAGATCAAATTCAATGTAAATGCGAACATATCAAGACTTCAACTCTACCTTTTAATTGCAATGCGCTCAAGTAAAATGATATATAACTGGCCCTTTGGAGGAGTGACATGATCAAACCATCATTGGAAACTAATCACCCCCAGGTTCAGATCAAGTGGTATCAGAGCAGGCTTGATACTGATTGCAGGTGTTGAAGCTGGAAATGGCGAGATCGCCAAAACAGTTGTGGTTCGATGAGCTTCGAGAGATCAACCAAATCCTTCAAACATAAAATGTTGGATTGAAGACATTGTTGCATGTTGCAGAGAAGGAGAACCAAAGGTTGCAAGACCAGCTGCAAGACAAGAAGGTGCAGACAGGAGAAGGCTCTACAAATGAGACAGTGATAAGACCATTTTGTGACCATGACAACTTCACTAGTTATGGATTCGAGCATGACAGTGAAAATGTATGCACACTTTTTCAAGAAAATGAAGATGACATCCAGGCATCCAGAAACTAAGGAGGATACCTAGAGCATCATCCATTGATATTTATCACCAGGAACAACTGGACACATCTCAAGAAGAAGACCAAGAGTTCCATCTTGAGATGGAGGTAAATAAACCATGTTTAGTCCCTTTCTTGATTAATTTTGATGACTTTTTTAAAGTCCTTGAACAACATAGTTCATGCATCGGCTTAAAGTTGATGAGAACGATGGGATACGAAGGAGGAGGCATTGGATCCAATGGTCAAGGTATTGTGGATCCCATAAAGGCAATGTTTTGGCCTCGATATGCCAAGATAGGTTATGTCCCAAAGGATGTTGGAGAAAGCTCCAAAACCATTAAGGAAGAAAACCCCAGGACAATCATTGAGACTCCAGAAGTCAACGGATCATCTGTAGATGGAACTGATTCTGTGCAGGCTGAGAGCACGTATTCTCATGATCAAGGATTCGATACATATCCAGGGAGAGATGAGCATCATAATGAAATAGCTGAGGCCAACTCTTCTTGCCAGCCTGACTCCAGATACAACTCATCGAGGTATAAGAAATCTCAAAACTCTACAGTTCCATTTGATTATAAGCATGTTACTTATGTACAATAAAGCTTATGGCATCAAAGACCATGCAACTTTTGTGGATTGAATAACCATGTAGTGTCCCAGTGTTGGAAGAGAAAGTCCTTGTATAGGAAGGTTATGGCAACTAGGAAAAAGACAAGGATAGAAGATCGCTCTCCACACACAAGAAGGAGCAGGGGAAATACAACTCTAAAGGAGAAAAGATACTGTAGCCATTATAGTAGAGATGGACATCATGAGGTCACTTGTTGGGCCTTGGATTCAGATCTACGTCCAAAGAGGAACAAGAAGACCAGGAAAACACCCCCGAGGGAGACAGCCAATTAGGAAGTGTTGCAAGAAAATCCACCACCAGAAGGAAACCAACTACCGGAGAAAGGACAACTTGGTAAAGAGGACATGTTCAACGTAATGACTGAATGGATGGGGAATATCCTTGAGTTAGTCAAGAGTGGCCATATTTGTAAATCACATGTTTCATTTCAAACCCCATAGAAGGGAATTGTGTAAGAGTGATAATTGTTTGATATCACTTCTTTTTTCACACGTGTTGATATTTTAGGCCTTGTAAGCTAGTTTGGGTGTGGTTTTTATTTTGTAATTCCAATGGACATGAATCCAAGAAATCATAATGCAAAGACTTTTCGGGACCAAAATTCCTTTCAGTTGGGAGGAATGATCTAGGTGGATCTAGGGAACATCCAAGAAGTCTCAGAAGTGTCCTAGGAGGCTCAGAATGGCCTCAACAAATGAAAAAGGGGAAAAAATCAAAAGTAATCAAAACTTAGCAAAATGGGCACCATTGCGAAGAGCACATCACAAGCTTTCCAATGACGCAAACAATTCATCAAACAGAGTTACAGATCAAACAATATTCACAGTCAAAGTTTTGGTCAACCTAGCCCAGTGAACAGGGATGAGTCAACATCTGTACTGCTAACATCAACAATCGTATTGATGATGTCATCATCCATACAAAGTATGTGGTACATTTAGAGAGCGACAAGTGTCTTGATGATGTCAGCATGATGACAACATGTTGATGTGGCAGCACAAGATGCTTCCACGTGTCACCATTTTTTGGCATTTTCGGGTCGACATGTGAACCAACGAGAAAGTGCCATGTGGCAGTCCGTATAGTCATGTGGCAGGTCATATAGGATGTGGCAGGTGACAGGGAAATCCGTAGATCCACATGACAGGTCATACTTGACGTGGCAGTGACATCAACATGACGTCAATATATTGATGTGGCCCAATGATAGTGTGCCACATGGCATGTTGATTTGGCATTTTGGGCCGCCAAATGGGACTATGAAAATGTGGCACGTGACACCCCCCCGGTGACGCCACATGGAACCACCCAAGATACACCACGTGGCCTAATGACAATGTGACAAGTGGTGTCCAGTCAATACGTACAGTCAATAGCTGACACGTAGGTGGATGACTTGGCAGACAAGTGGGCCAATGGATGGCCACCAAATGGTCCATTCATGGGCTGCCACATGGTAGGGGGGAAATTCCCAACGAGGGCCAACAACCAAAATTTCAATTAAAAAAAATGGGTTAGCCAACGACCAACCCCGATCTGCCAAACTTAGTGGTGGTTCCACCAAATCTGGTGGAAAACCCCACCATATCCAGTCTAAACCAAATCCGACGGACCCCTGCCAAAAAATTTCTCATGGCTATCACATCAACCCAAAACAGGGTCTAGGAGGATTCGAACCCGGGACCTCCAGGAACTAACACCAATTTAATCCTTCACCAACCAATCAGCCTAATGGCATGTTTGTTTTATCCATCGGGATTTTAAATTTTAAAGGTTGATTCTAACAATTCTAAAGGGGGGATGCGCACCCAGTCTGTACCATTCTATACCAAGCACTAATTTCGATGTAGAATTTAATGAATTAATTGCAAAGGTTTGCAAGTGGATCGAGGCAGATGTCTAGAGGAGGCCTAAAGGTGAAATTTTCCAATGGAGATGATTTGACTGTCAAATTTATGCTATTCGACGACGCGAATCCAATGGCGATGTATGTTTCGGCAGCAGAGACTCTGATCAACAAGATAAATTCTGGAAGAGCCAATGTAAGCATGTTTTTTAATATGTTGTTTTCTCATTGAATATTGCAACATAGTATGCTTGATACAGGTTTGAAGGAGCATGGAGAAGATGCAGCAAGGAAACAATGCCAACGTATTCCTTCTATTTCTTTATTTCTTCTCTTCTTACACATAAACAAATCAGCTACATGTGAAAGAGAAATTGTGGCACTTGGATGATAAGTGGCCAATGAAGCAGTCAGGAATCTCATGGTTGTCAGGATCTGTATATGGGTTGCATACATGCTTGGATCTGGGAAGCAGTTCTAAGACATTCTATGACTCCATGACGATGGGGGTCATTTCTTATTCTTCCTCTTTTTCTTTATTGAGTATGTGGGAATGATGTCCATATCAGCATCATGGATGCCTCATGAGAATGAGAACTTGTGAATCTTGTAAACATTCCTTATCACATTACGATCTCTTGTTTATGTCACCGAAAAGGGATTTTGGCCTTACAACTTGTAAAGGAGAGACCATATCAGCATCATGGATGCCTCATGAGCATGAGAACTTGTGAATCTTGTAAACATTCCTTATCACATTACAATCTCTTGTTTATGTCACCGAAAAGGGATTTTGGCCTTACAATAAGGAGAATAAAGCAGTCAAGCTTTGGAGCAAGACCCAGAGATGTAGCCCATTTCGGGTGAACTCTGTTATCAAGGGAAGTGTCATCTCTCTTATGTGTTTATGTTCTTATGTTGCTTTCATGAATTTCCGCACTTATATTATTGAATGAAATCATAATCTATAACACATAAAGAATTTAAAAGAGAGATCAAATTCAATGTAAATGCAAACATATCAAGACTTCAACTATACCTTTTAATTACAATCCGCTCAAGTAAAACGATCTATAACTGACCCTTTGGAGGAGAGAGAGGATCAAACTATCATTGGAAACTAATCACCCATGGGTTCAGAGCACTCTTACCATTCACGAAGGATGTTACCATCGGTATTGGTACTTGGTATTGTTGCAGGTTGAAGAGGTGGGTTGTCAGGCATGTATATTGAAGAGGTGGGTTGTTAGGCACGTATGTTGAAGAGGTGGGTTGTCATATTTGTATGTCAAAGAGGAGGTTGGCATGCCTGTGAGTAGTTTTCTCTGGGTGAGAAACTCCTCGTAATTGTTCCCTGGTGCATTGGGCAATAGTTATAGGGCTCTGAGACTTCCTGTCCAACCTGTTGAATCCCTGGAAGGAAAGTGGGGCAACCGAGGGACTGTTGAGCAGAGAAGGGGAACACTTCCTGGGGTGGGACAGGCAGAAGGGGAACACTTCCTGGGGTGGGACAGGCATGTGGGGAATGAGATATTCTAGGCTAGTTGCAGTAGTTGGGCACCTTGGACTGAGCGATTCTACAAATTATCAGACCTTAGACTCGCTTAGGACTCCCTTTTCCCTAGTAGAGTTTATCCCTAGCTCAGAGGTGACCCACTGCTGAGATTATGAGTAGTGTGGTCTATGGTTGGGAGGAATGTGGAAGGTCTACATGCAGTTGGTGTTTATTTCATGAGAACAGTGTCTTTCATGTGCTTACTTTATTTACTATCTTTATAATTATCGGTCTTCTGTTATGGAATCTTTGTGATACTTGTGTTTATAAATTATTATTGCTATTTCACTTAACTATGTTCATATGCAGAACACATCAATAAATTTAATGGTATCAGAATTTGGAATTTGGATGTGGCATTGCCCAATAGGGAGTTGGGTATGTTACAAAGTGGTATCAGAGCCCAATTTTCAACACTAATCCTGCATGGACCCAATTAACAAAGTGCAAAGAAAAAAATTGTAGAAATGTAGTTGCAAAGGATGTCTACAATTCATTTATTGAAATTACAATAGTGAAATTGAGAGGCATTTCACAAGCAAGTTGGGAAAATTTAATTAGAGAATGGAAATTTCCAAATTTTATTGGAAGAATGAAAATATCTAGGTCTATAGATGCCCTAATTTTGAGTTACGGTGTTTCCATGGTGAAATTGGGCAAAAGCCCCAATTTTTGTTGTTAAATTCATGGGGAATTTGGGAAATTTGGTCCAAGGATGAGATATTCCTTATTTATAATCTTTGTTTGAACAAATTCAGACTTGTACTTGGTCAAATTTGAAGTTACAGTAAGGCCGTGACAGACTAGGTGAAAATTGGCTAAATATATTTCCAATTAGTGGGTGAATTGAATGGAATTCGTTCTAGGAATATCAACCAGTCGTGCATGCAAGGAATTGATTGTGGAAATGGTTGAATTGGTGTTTATTAGGATGAATTGGCCAATTTTTTGGAATTTGCAATGTGCCATGGTAAAATTAGTCAAAATTGAGCAAAAGCCCCAATTTCCACAGAGGAATTCAAGAGGAATTTGATGCACATGAATCGAATTACGGGTACAAGGGTAGAATCTGTGTGAAAAGGACCGAAATTGGTTATATTGAGCTTGGTCACAAAGCTCTAATAGTGGCCCAAAAATAAATTTTGAAATTAAGCGGAATTGGGCATTTTTGGGTATTTTAATTTTGAAATTAAGCGGAATTGGGCATTTTTGGGTATTTTGGAAAAATTTGAAATTTGACAAAATTATGAAAAAAAATTGTACCGTGACGTCAGCATGATGTGGAGGCCACATGTCACCTGACATGGTAGACAAGTGACATGTACTACCATGGTGGTAGAGCCACAATGGCATGTACACAATAGCATGGTAGCATAGGTGGTGAGTGACTCAATGCCACGATGGGGCATTCACACGTCAGGCGGAACCATGAGCCAGACCCACATAATCTCATTGTGCAGGGTCCAGTTTAGTTATGCTAACCCTAGGTGGGAGGTCGAAATACACCATTGTGCACCACATCATAGGGGCCCTAAAATTGGTTAGGATTTGTGGCCCCTCCCCCCTCAGTTAATGGTCGACAGGTCGAGGGCCCCACAAT
>CBVK0101020713.1:0-10093 GCA_900067695.1 Picea abies
GGTGGTTGTGACATTGTGTTGGGTGTAGACTGGCTAAGGACTTTGGGTCCCATTCTCATGGATTTTAAAGAATTAACCATGAAATTTGACCAGGAGGGCCAACAAGATAAGTTCCAAGGCATCACCGTCGGTTCCCTTGAGATCATTAGTTCCCATCGCATGGAAAAGCTTCTCAAAAAAGGTCATTCTGGCATAAGTAAAACTTGAGGTCAAAACAGAAAGAGGGAAATCCTGGTACATCAAGTCAACCTAAAAAATTAGACCCCTCTACTAAAACAGTGGGTGCACCAAAGAAAGGAAATGAACAACAAAATAATCAGCCTATGGTTAAAGCCCCTGTCCCAAAAGTAAAGAAATTTTGAAATCCCCATATTCTTTTAACTTTGAAAATGAAATTCAGAAGATCAAAATTCAAGTCCCATTCTTAGAGTTGATAAAGAATGAAGATTTCAAGAAGTCCATTTCTAAAATGTTGCAGTCTGATTTTTCTTCCCATTCAATAGCTTCAATGAATTTGCAAGATGAAAAACCTGCAGTGATATTGGGACCCTTAGTAGACGATAGGGATGACTCTTCCCTCATTTGTATACCTCATTGAATGTACATGAAAAAATATTACACAACTTCTTGATGGACTTAGGTGCATTCCATAACTTAATGCCTAAAACTGTAATGGATGAATTGGGTCTAGAAATCACCAAATCATATCATGATCTATATTCTTTTGATTCAAGGAAAGTGAAATTCCTTGGGGTGATCAAATATTTGGTTGTTACCCTTTTACAATTTCCCATGAAGACTATAGTGATGGATATAGTTGTTTCATATGTTCCCCCTAAGTTCAGAATTTTATTGTCCAGATAATGTATTAAGATATTGGGAGGAACATTGCAGATGGACCTCTCATATGCCACAATACCTGTCTTTTGGGAAGAACATAGAAGGTTGTATAGAGAAGCACAATTGGCTTATATTATCAGTGATGAAAGTAACCCCACTAACCATCCCATTTATGTTGTGGACACTGATTTTGGATCTAGCATTCTGCATCTCACTAATGTTCCTCAACCACCTTTGGAAATAAGAAATCCATCACCTGTAGTAAGTGAAACAATAAAACAAGGTGCTCAATTTTGGCAAATGTTTGTTAATGGGGAATATTCTAAAGATCATGTTGGTGCTAGAGTGGTTTTCATTTTCCCCTCTCAAGAGGTCATAAATTTGTCTTTCGAGTTAGAATTTCAGACCACGAATAACATTGCTGAATATGAGGCTCTAGTTTTGGGGTTGAGGGATTCTAAAGATATAAAGATTGAGGAGTTTTCAATTTTTGGAGATACAATGGTGATTGTACATCAAATCAGAAACATATATCAGACAAAGCATCCAAGGTTTAGGACCTACATAAATGAGGTATGGGATCTGATTGATTATTTCTTCCTAGCTTTCAATATATACTTTGGTCCTAGAGAAGAAAATGCATTGGATGACTCGCTAGTTATTTCTGCTAGCAACTTTAAAGTTCTACTACCACCTAAAATCAAGTGCGATGTTGAAGTAAAATATAGGCCTTCCTTACCTGACAATGTCAAACATTGGAAGGTGTTTGGAGATGATATTGAGACAAAAATATTTATGGAAAAAGTGGAACAATTTTCTGTGCTTCACATTGATCATCTAGATGATGAAAACAATCATGCTGATAAATTCCTAAATAAAATTGCAAAAAAACAAGATTGTAATTATTTGATAGTAATTATGTGGCTGTCAAATTAATAGGTTCAAATGAAGATGTTGATTTGACATAATGCAATCTATGTACTGATGAAAATCCCAAGTATGTCAAACTATCTAGTAGTCTGCTAGAAAAATAAATAAATGATTATATCAAACTACTAAGGGAATTTTCTGATGATTTTTCTTGGAAGTATGATGATTTGCAAACTTATGACACAATCATTATTGAACACAAAATACCTTTGAAGGATGATACTAAATGATTCAGACAGAAGCTAAGGAAAATCAATCAAATGTTGCTGGCCATCATGGAGAAGGAGTTCAAAACATTGATTGATGCTTAGATCATCATACGTTTGAGTTACTCTAAGTGGATAGCTAATCTTGTCCTTGTTAGGAAAAACAATGGAGAAATCAAACTTTGCGTTGATTTAAGAAATTTAAACAGGTGTTCTAGGAAAGTTAACTATCACTTGCCCAAGATGGAACATATTTTGCAAAGGGTGACTGGCTCAACAAGGATGTCCATGATTGATGTATTTTTAGGCTACAATCATATTTCTGTTTTTCCAAAAGAAAGGGAGAAGACATCATTTACCACTCCTTGGGGTACATTCATGTATGCCAAGATTCCCTTTGGTCTCATAAATGAAGGGGAAACCTTTCAATGTGCAATGGATATTTCTTTTATTGGAGAAAAGGATAAGTTTGTGGTGATCTACTTGGATGACATCATAGTGTTTTCAAAATCTGATGAAGAGCACTATCAACATTTGAAGAATGTGTTCCTTAAATGAATTTTTTTTTGATTGTCACTCAATCCCAAGAAGTCCCTCTTTGCTATGAAGGAAGGTAATTTGTTGGGACATATTGTCTCAACAGAAGGGGTCAAAATTGACCCAAGTAGAGTAGAGGCCATCAAGACTCTGTCTCTCCCTAGGTACAAGAAAGAGATCCAGTCCTTCCTGGGTAAGATAAACTTCTTGAGAAGATTCATTTCTAATTTTTTTGAGTTGGTTAGGTTTATCACATCCATGATGAGAAAGGGAAATGAGGTAAAGTGGACACTTGAATCTAGAAATTATTTTGATCAAATTAAACAAGCATTGGATGAGGCACCTGTTCTTATCAAACCTGCTTATTCAAAAGAATTTATGATATTTTCTTTTTCCTCACATGACACATTGGTTATTCAAAAGAATTTATGATATTTTCTTTTTCCTCACATGACACATTGGTTGATGTCCTCCTTCATAAAAAATTAGATGTGATGGAGCAACCTATTTATTTTTTTAGTAGGGCTCTGAGAGATGTTGAATTCAGGTATGAAATCATGGAGAAGCAAGATCATACTTTCGTCAAATCCCTCAAGGATTCCAGAGTGTATGTTCTACATTCTAGGATTATTTCTTATGTCCCTTCAACCTCTGTTAAAGAAATTTTAATTTAGCCTAACATAGATGGAAAGATAAGTAAGTGGATTGCCAAAATTCTAGAATTTTATCTTGAGATGAAACCAACCAAGTTGGTGAAAAAGCAAGCTTATGCTTTGGTCAAATCCCTCAAGGATTTTAGAGTGTATGTTCTACATTCTAGGATTATTTCTTATGTCCCTTCAACCTCTGTTAAAGAAATTTTAATTTAGCCTAACATAGATGGAAAGATAAGTAAGTGGATTGCCAAAATTCTAGAATTTTATCTTGAGATGAAACCAACCAAGTTGGTGAAAGGGAAAGATTTAGCTAGATTGTTAGCTGAATCAAACTGTAAGGCACTTGAGGTTAATTTCATGAATTCTGATTCTGTATATCAGCATATTGATATTTCTAGCTACAACTCACAGATCAATGCCAAATTGATAGAGTGCAGTTGGTACAAGGACCTTATACATTTCTTGCAGACATTTCAACCCCCTTATAGACTTGACAAGACTAAGGTGAGGGTTTTAAAGCTCAAAACAATCAGATACTTCATTGTTGATCATGTTTTTTATTTGAAGAATCCTGTAGGGTTTCTTTTAAGATGCTTGGACCTAGATTAGGAAAATCAAACCATGAATGAATTTCATGATAAACTATGTGTAGGCCATCATTTTTGGAGGACCACAACATATAAAATACTTAGAGCTAGGTAATTTCACTGATGTCTGTGAAAATATCAGGGCCTATGATAAATGTCAGAAATTCTCAAGCAAGCAACAATGAAAATATTTTCCTCTAAATCCCATAATGATATATGGTTCTTTCTAGCAATGGGGATTAGATTTCAATGGAGAAATCCATCCAGCTTCAAGTGGTGAGCATCATTGGATACTGACTTCCATTGATTATTTCACCAAGTGGATAGAATCCATTCCTACAAGAAATGAAACACATAAATTAGTCATTGGCTTCCTTCAGGGATTTAACAGAGGCTGAAGGGATTTAACTTACATACACTCTAAGGGATTTAACTTACATACACTCTAAAATCCTTGAGGGATTTGACCAAAGCATAAGCTTGCTTGACTTCCATTGATTATTTCACCAAGTGGATAGAATCCATTCCTACAAGAAATGAAACACATAAATTAGTCATTGGCTTCCTGGAAGACATTTTGTTAAGGTTTGGATGTCCTAACAAGATTATGACTGATAATGCTGCAACTTTTAAAGATGAACCTCCGGTCAAGTTCTGTGAAAATTTTGGTATCCAACTTATTCATTCTACTCCTTATTACTCTCAAGGTAATGGATTGGTAGAGTCCTCTAACAAAAGTCTAGTAAAGATCACAAAACATTGTTGTAGGATAACAAAAAGTCTTGGCATTCAAAGTTGAAGTTTTCTCTATGGGCATATAGAGTAACCACCAAGAGATCAATTGGTACTACTCCATTTCAGTTGGTCTATGGAACTAAGGTTGGTTTTCCTTATCAACTTGCATTACCTATGGAAATAATTCTTCAAGACCAACAAGGAGAGATAGATGATATAATCAGGAGGATGCATCAGCTAGTGGATGTACAACAGACCAGGGAGAATATCTTTGATAAAGAACAAAGAAATCAACAAAAGATCAATAAAGCTTTTGACAAGAAGGTAAAGAAAGAAGATTTCCATCTAGGAGACCTGGTGCTCAAATGGGATGCACAAAGGAAAGAAAAGGGAAAACATGGTAAATTCAAAGCCTTGTGGATTGGTCCTTTCAATATTTCTAAAGTTTTTCAAAATAACACTTATAAATTGCAGAACTTGGAAGACTTCGAACTTTCTGGTGGCCCTGTTAATGGGCATTTTCTGAAGAAATTATTTTCTTAAATCCATGACTGGATTTCCTTTCATTGTAAATATCAATTTTATCTTCTTTTGTTGGTTTTAAATAATGACCCCATAGCCCTTGGATAATGCACTGAAGCTGCATGTTCTTGGAAGCTCACAGGAAGCATGCCATCCCCTATGGAGCCAAATGTGATCACATAGAATTGCAAGGGTCAAAATATTTTAATTTTTTTATTTTGATTCATAGGTGTTCATTAAGTTTTAGGTTTTAGGTCCCTTTTTCTATAGTCATTTTTCAAATTTTTTTATGTAAATAAACTAAGGGTAGTTTTGTCTTTGGTATAAAGTCATTGGGTTATGCCTTGCTATCCTAAAAAGTCATATAAATACTTCATGACTCACATATTTCCATTTATCCATCATCACCTTGACATGTCATCTCCCCCATGTTGTACGCATACATGTCCTTTTGTCACCTTTACCCATTAAGATGTCAAATCAGGTTTTATATGTACACTACCAAGTCACTAGGAGAGTTCACAGTGCATTCAAAGGTACACCATGCATTCATTTCCATCTTTTCATTTATGGGTCATGTCAATGAAGATATCACTGTTTTCAAAGTTGATATTTTAAACCAATATCCTGGGTCATGTCATAAAGGCTTGTGATTGTTTTCTCCAAGTGTACAAATAATTTTTAGCTCAGTGTTGCGAACCTACTGCTACAGATAGGCGCTATGAACTCGACGCTGCAAATTGGCTGAAGAAGACAAGTTGGAGGTTGGACAATTTTTAGCACCTTTGTGTAAATTCAAAGATACTAGCTTTCAGCTCAAGGTCACCAGGTACTCCATGAGAATTTTCACCTTATTTTAAGACCGGGAAAGGGCTTGTTAGTTGTTTTTCCTTTGGGACACTACGAACTGTCTCATTTACTTTCTTACAAGTTGCCAAACACATTTTCATATGCTCTGAACCTTACTCATTAAACCATAAGTATCCCTGGGTTTAGGCTACCTTTCCCACTAATCCATTTCACCTGCTTTGCTTATCTTTCCCAAACATTGTAAAATATTTTCCTTGGTGCTATAATCTATGTGCAACAAACCTAGTGCTGCGAACCCTCTGTTCTAGCACCTTTTACAAAAAATTGTCTTCTGCAAGCTCACAAAATTGATTACACTCCTATCTATTGCACTATAAAATTAGTCACTCTTGGAAGTAAACCTGAGTTTTCCAAAAGAGTAGTGATTTTGTGAAGAAGTCCGAGGTTGATAAGACCTATTTTGCAAAGATTTGTTCTGATATCCCTTCATGATATTTTTAGTAGTTTTCCCCTTCATCTTCCTGATTAAAAGATACCTTGTCTTATTCCTGAAGGCCAAATGAGTTGAGAAGCACATACTTTTTACACATAACTAGCCTATTGGGAAAGTTTATCCATTAAAACGTTAATCCTTTGTTGTCCCTGTTTTACCTCTAGCATCATTAAATCTTTTGGTAAGGTTTTCTTCAAACAACATTAATGGTTACCTCGCAGCAAAGGAAGGATCACAAAGGAGGGGGAATTGTGAGAACAGATCCCTACAATATCCAACTTTTTGATTCTGAACCCTTGATTAGGGAAGTTTTCCAAAGAGTAGTTTGCATTAATTTTTGTCAGAAAATGTAGAGAGGGCACCCAGAGGTGGCTAGGGAGTTTGCACTTAACTTTGATGGGACATAAACTAAGGTTTGGATATTGGAGTTTGAGGTGTCTAAATTGTCCATCTCAACATCAAATGAGATACCTAACACTGGTGAGAGATGGTTCAAGGTCATGACCCTAAATGTTGCTTTCTCTATGGAATTCCTCAAACCAAAATTCCAAGGGGACAATTTGTCAAAGGGGGTGCCCAGAGATCATATGATGGATAGATTTTATAAGATGTTGAAGGTGATTTGAAGATATTTCACCTGTGAAGGGAGATTTAACATGATATATCAATACCATATAAGGCTATTGCTACACTTCACAGCTAAAGATGCCATGAATCTCCCTTTCTACTAGTTTAGAAGTATTGGAAAAATGTTTGACAGGGTCCAAGCTAAATCAAAAGAAGTTGATACAAGTGTCTTTCATTTAGGCCTTATAAATATGTTGGTAATGGAGGAATTAAGAAAGAAAAAAATTGATTACGAATCAGTTATTACTTCTTTGCACTTCCAGCTAAACATTGCTCCCACTCCATAGTCTAAAATGCAAATCCCTCTTCATATTGACAAGATTGTATATTCAGAAATCACAAGAAAATAAAGAGCACTAAGACTCTTAGAGATGATAAAGAAACAAAGGAGCATGAAGGAGTAATACCTTCACAATTTTCACAGACAAAATCTCCACCTATGCCAGATCTCACTCCAATAGAGGTTCCTTCAACTAAAGCCACATGTTTGAGAGGAAGGAAGCTGATGTTTCCTTCACCCAGTGCAACTGACAAGGTCAAAGCTAGGAGACCTCTTACCAGAGCAGCATCCAAACAAGAAATCCATGTGAAGGAAGATACAGTAGGAGTTTCATCCCAGAGGAAAGGTAAATCCATAGTTGTTGAAAATCCTGTTGAAATAATTGACATCACTACTCCTCAAGAAGAGAGCAATCATACTTTTAAGAGGCTCAAGAGACAACTTAAAGAGGCAAGGGATGAGTTTGATGAAATGAAGAAGGGGGAAATTGTTGCAAAGAAGAAGCTTCATGGTATCATTGACATGTATCATGAAACTATTGGAAAATCCATATTTATAGCCAAAAGGTTTCGGCCCCTCCATGGGTAGCTCAGAAACCTATACAGACAGAACAGAGCTTACCAGGAACATATAAGAAAGTTAAAGGTGGAGTTACAACCTTTCAAATAAGATCCAACAAAGATAAATATTAATGTGTTAGCTAAATTCGCTACCAAAATGAGCTCTAGAGTCATAAAATGAAGAAGATGAATTTCCTTAAACAATATCAGTTTTGAGAGGTTCCTCTTTATGCATTTTTGAAGTTTTTGAGGATGGTTATGCCTTATAAATCATGTTTAAGTTTGAGATGATCTCTTCAAATAATATACCATATTATGAGTTGATTACAACATTTGAAGCACTAGATATAGTTTTTGGGATGTTTTGGGTATTATTAAATGCAATAAGGTGCTACAAGAAAGTTCCCAACACCTAGCCCTGCAAACTGGCTAATACGGACTTGTGCTGTGAACTGTGATCGAAACTCTCACTCTAGAAGTTTTGAAGGAATAAGAAGCTGCCATATGGTTAGATGATTGCATGACATTTGTCTAGGGGTCAGTTGCAAACATTAGCCTAGATTTTTCTTGACACCCATAAATAAAATGTTATGGACGTTTCCAACATTAGCCTAGATTTTAGCATTTTAGTTATTTTATGTTATCTACCTGCTGCCACACCACTTTGAGGGCACAAGGTTCCTAGTATGAGGTTGTTATTCGGATTGTAAATATGTCATTGATAGTCTAAACTATAAGATAGGTATAGTAATACTGAGAAAGGTTTGAATGGTTGAGATGAGACTCATATTTTGATGTAGTGAATGTAACAAAGACATATTTAATTTTATGTACCAGACCTGAGACTTTTTGGATAATAGAAATAAGTTTTTTTCCCCCTATCATCTTGTTTATGTCTTACTCTGATTTGTAGTTTGTTGAAGGTTTCAATTGATATATTGTATATGTATTGCAATGAAGGATTTGTTGTGATGTTGTTTATGATTTTATCAGAGTTTCCCTTTTGAGTAAAGGAGTTTTTGTTTCAGAAGGTTTTCTTCATATATCTACTAGTATTTCCTGATGTAAATGGTAGATATATTTCACCTTTCTTACTGAAGTCTTCCCCCTATCCCTCTTATTCTTTAAAACCCTTATCTAAGTTAATCAAAACCTCATTTGCTGGTGCAATTTATCTGGAACTTGCTGTGATTGACACTGTATTACTAAGTTTTTATCCATTCAACACCTTATAATAAAATAATATCTTTAAACTTACCGATGGGTGTTGAGATTACACTTTAAGTAGTCAAAGTGTGACTTTCAATGCTATCTTTATTGGCACCATTTCTAGGGAACGAATTGAAGACTTTTCCCTGGGTTGTACAACAGAGAAAATAGTGATTTTGAGGTGCAAAGTGATCAGTAAAATGAAGACTGTAGATTGCACCTAGTGAATCCATTGTTTCAGTTGTGGATCCCAAAGGTAGGTGTATGAGGTCCACTCCACATTTACCTGTCTGTACCTGAATTTGACCCAAAACATATTATCAAGAAAGGAAAGGCTTCACATAGAGCCTCTTCATCGATTTTCTTAGGTAATACTGGGAACTTATCTGACTCTATTTTTCAAACACCAGTAGTTGTATCTAGCATTTCTAAATTACCTACTGTTGAATCTTCTGAATATTTTATGATAGGATAATTTCTTGCTGAATACTCATATTTTTCTCCTCAGTTGAAAGAAGAAAGCCTTGAGAATTTTGATGTTCTTGCATCCCTTGAGATTGTAAATTGTCTTAGGTTTGAGAGTCTATATTATTTTCCCTTCCTAGGTTCTCCCTCTCCTCATTCTTTCAATTTTGTTGTGACCAAATAAGAGGGAATCTCTGTTCCTCTTGAGTTTTCCTCATCCTCCAATAGCCAACTACTTTTTTTTTAAATGAAAATCCTCCTTCTTGTATTCTTCCTTTACCTAAAATACCTGATATTCAATTTGCAACCTTTCCTATCTAATCACCTCCTACTTCCCCTAGGACTCAAAATCTTCCTCTTCCTAATCCAATGGCAGGTGCAAACCCTCCTCGAAATAGGATGGATTCAATTCTTGCTACTAGGTATTCTCTTCTAGTGCTGCCTTAGCCTATGAATCCTCTCCCAGTAGGAGACTATCTAAAGTATATGGCCAAGTTCACAAGAGAAGAGGACATAATTGTAGAGGAACATCTTGTAGCCTGTTATCACACAGTTTGTAGCTAGGATAAAAGGCTATAAGGTAGAGGGCCAAATTGGCGTAACATGAACCTATCCCACCCAATGTCACCACGATGG
>CBVK0101020714.1:0-10093 GCA_900067695.1 Picea abies
ACCAAGGTCAGAGACCAAGGATCAACCCATGCCCCAGGCATGGGTACCCTAGACAATGGCTCTCGCAGCTGCATATAAATTTAACAAGCATTGTCAAATTTACAACAACCATTTGAGATTGAAACCGATGCAAGTGATTATGCCATCGGAGTTGTGTTAATTCAAAGGAGGAAACCATTTTGTTACCATTTTGAGACCTTCATTGGTACGGTAAGAAATTATCCTACTTATGACAAAGAATTATATGCTTTGGTTCAAAGTGTGAAGAAGTGGAAACACTATTTGATGAGGAAAGAGACAATCATCCATATGGATCATCAACCTTTGTAGTGTCTCCAATCACAAACCAAGCTACAACAGTGACGTCATTTTCGGTGGATGGGATTTTGCAACAACTCCATTTGGTCATCAGGTATAAGAAAGGTATACAAAACAAAGTTGTTGATATGTTATCTAGACCTTTTGTTAATGCATCCATTGTTTTACAACATAGTTCATTAGCTCATGAAATTTACATTAAACAATATGATAGAGATGAAGATTTTAAGGATGTTTCTGAAACACTAATCCATGGTACTAAAGTAGAAGAGAATTAGATTATCATGTACATGACAAATTGTTATAGCATCTTGGTAAATTATCTATTCCACAAGGCGAAAGAGTGCATGTAATCAAAGAAGCACATACTTCTCCCATTTCAAGTCATTTTGGTATAGGCAAAACAGTAGCTCAATTACAACGCTTTTCTGAGTATGTAGGTTTCCACAGTTCGTCATAATGTTAAGAATATTTTTTGGATAAAAATGTGTACGAGCTTTTGAAATGTCCAACATTTCGAGTGGACACTCCACCCATCATTAAGGACAATGAAGCTAATAAGTTCTTGATGATGGGTGGAGTGTCCACTCGAAATGTTGGACGTTTCAAAAGCTCGTACACAGTTTTATCCAGAAAATATTCTTAACATTACAACACTATTATTATTGGCCTCATATGTGTGAAATTGTGTCCAAATATGTAAAACGATGTGTGATGTGTGCCACTGGCAAACCAAGTAATAGAAAGTTGGGTTTGTATATGCCAATTCATGTACCTTCTTGTCCATGGGAAAGTGTGTCTACAGGTTTTGTAGGGGGTTTGCCTATGTCCAAGAAAGGTCATGATTATCTATATGTTATTGTGGACAAATTTAGCAAAATGTGTGTTTTGGTGTTTTGGTGTTTTCGTGCCTTGTAAGAAGCAGGTGACAAGAGAAGGGACTGTACATTTGTTCTTCCAGCATGTTTGTGTTCATTTTGGTTTGCCCACATCCAGTATATCTGATCGAGACTCCCACTTTCTTGGGAAATTTTGGTCAACTTTGTGGGAGTTAATGAACACTGAGCTTCAAAAGAGCACCACTTTTCATCCACAGACCGATGGACAAAGGAAAGTGGTCAACAAGACAGTGATACATTTACTCCGAGGATATGGTAACAAGCGTCCTAAGCTTTGAGATGACCAGTCGTATTATGTACAACATGCCTATAATTATGCCATACATTCTTCTACACAGAGGTCTCCTTTTGAGACATGTTTTGGTTATTTGCCTAAGTATCCTCTGGACTTCACTCTTGGGCAAGATTCAGTGGCGGATGGACGTAATGATGCAGACAAAGCCAAGAAGTTCATCCAGAAGATCCAATTGGTTCATCAAGTCGTACAGGAATAATTGGAAAAGAGCCAAGCCAAGTATAAGGCTAGGCATGACAAGCATCCGGTTGGTCATCACTTTAAAGTTGGTGATCAAGTTTGGCTATACATTAGCAAAGAACGCCTTAAAGGTGAAGGTAAAAATCTCAAGCCATCAGGTATGGTCCATTTAAAATTTTGGAAAAGATTGGTGACAATGCTTTTCGGTTGTAGTTACCCCCATATATACAAATGTATTATGTGGTTGATGTTGAAAATTTGAAACTGTATGAGCCTCCTATCATCATGGATCGAGGTGAGAATGTTCAAGTTCCTTTTGTTGAAGATTTTTCTCCTAAATATTTTGATGAGTTGCGGGAATATGTTATTCTTGACAAAAAGGTAAAGACTTCCTGAAGAGGTGATGTGGAGTATCTTCATGTGAGTCTAAAAGGAATGCATCCAAGTAAAGCACAATGGATGGAAACCGGAAAAGTGAGAGAGTTGTACCCTCATTTATTTTCTGAATGAAATCGGACTTTTGGTGGTCCAAAAGCTTCTTAATAGGGAGGAGTGATCCAGGAGGATCCCCACAACCAATCCAGTCAGTTGCAAAAGATGGCTAAGCCACCATATGGCTTTAACATGGCATGCAGATTGTTGGTGGTTACCCAAATCCCAAACAATATGGGATAATTCTGCCATCCAAGCAATGCAAAACATGGGACAATTCCTCTCTTCTGGGCCAATTAGAATTTTGGTCTACGCAGCATCAATGACGTGGTGTAATACATGTCTTTGGAGGGTGGATTTGGAGGGATTCGACCCCTATCTTCGTAACCGCGCTCTAGAAATGATATAAGGGAGAATTGAAATCTAACTCACCATGCAAAAAAGAAGCCTGCGATCTCTCCTCTCAACAAGGTTAAGAGACCATTCGAAGGAGTGAAGAAGTGAACCGAATTGCTAAGGTGAAAGAAGTTGTTGGCATTCCTCTTCATTGGTGGAAAATGGGGGCACTGTTTGTTGCAGATCACATAGTGACCACCAAATTGAGCTATCGAATTTGGTGCTAAAGATTGCAATGCAGCAATCAAAGACACGACCAGTAAGAAGTGATTCGACTTGGAAGGATCTGTAGGTCTATGTGTGTTGAGATCATATATGGAGTAGATTGCTCAATGTTTGTGTGCAATCGAGCAGATTGCTAAAAGAATTAACCAAGCCCTGGTCATAAAACTTGGTTGATTCATTGAAAGATTGAAGGTGCAATAGCCTTGTGAAGAAGAAGGTTAAGTTATTGCATGAACCATCAATTCGTTGTAGTGACATGAAGTCCTTGTTGCAGATTGGTAGACGGGTGGTTGTGGCTCTATAAGATGAACTCTTACTATGTAGCGATTAACCTGTTTTTGTGTGGAAGAAGCCTGCAATTTGGCAAGGGGCATCTGGTCTGTTAGACAGAAGAGGAGCCAATGGGTGCAACCTCAAAACCTCCTTTAACATTGCATGCAGATGGAAGGACATTATTTGATGTAAAGTGGTGAAACAATGTACTTTGCAACCTTCGGAATGGATCGGTTCGTCAATTGAAGCAGACCCGGAGACTTAGCCCACGAATTTCGAATCAAGTAAAGTACAATTCCACTCAGTCAAACTATTATATCAGGTAGACCACTCAGTCAAACTATTATATCAGATAAACCAAATATATTAAGTTCAAGGTTCGCTAAAACGCTGAAAACCCAAACTGAAACAAACAAAGTTTGTTCAGTATACGAGAAGCATGAGAAAAGTATCTAACATTAGTAAGTCACGGCGTCTAGCGATGGATAATGTGCAGTACTAACAATAGCAAAAGCACTTGGGATAGTGACAACAAATTGGATAAACTCTCACTGATTTAATATCAATATACCAAAAGACTCAAAAAAAGATTGGAGAAGTGGTGAGAAAATTCATGCCATGAGCAGCTACAAATCTTAATACCATGCAAAAGCATCGGTATCTGAAGCACTATACATACTTGTAGCTTTAAAGATTACAGGTAATCATCATTGGGGAGATTACAGGTAATCATCATTGGGTGTAGATTTCCTGCAGAAGAACCAGTTTAAGCTCCCACGTAACGGGAAGAATCATAACATCATCAGGAAAAACGAGATGTTAGTTTTTCATGGATTAGATGGTACTCACCTTATGAAACAGAAAATTGGATGTTCCATTGTCCCAAAGGCACGGATTTTTTTTTGTCAATCTGCTCTTCATTTGTCCTGACTGATGAGAATTACTACAATATGAAGAATGCTTTTCCTCTTCACCGGGAAAGAGGAGGTGGTAACGAAATAAATATACAATAATAGAAAGAAAGAGGGGAATTTCCTATGGGTAGTCGTACATTTGTGTATGTGAATGACCACCCGCCTGATAAAGCTCAAGGTGTTTGATAGCCTTTGGAAGCAATTCCCCGACAGACTGCAGCTGGCCATTGAAGGAACGAGACGCCAATTCCAGAGCAGTCAATGACTTTGCCTGTTGCAGAGCCTCGCTGTTACCTACATGTATGGCCAGGTAACAGAGGAGAACTAGGGCTGATACCTGGGCTTCCTCCTCATCAGATTTCAAAAGCCTCGTCAAGAGCGACACTCCACCCAAGTCTATGATCCCCTTGGAGTGCTCGGTGTGAAGAAAATTGTCAATGACTTTGCCTGTTGCAGAGCCTCGCTGTTACCTACATGTATGGCCAGGTAACAGAGGAGAACTAGGGCTGATACCTGGGCTTCCTCCTCATCAGATTTCAAAAGCCTCGTCAAGAGCGACACTCCACCCAAGTCTATGATCCCCTTGGAGTGCTCGGTGTGAAGAAAATTGTCAGGGTTGGCAAACTTTTGCAGCGCCATTGCAGCCTCTGCGGCCACATAAGGATCCCTGTGACCCAATTGCTTCACCACAGGCCTGATAACTCTACACTCCCTCGCCTGGAAGGTGCGCGCCAGGTAGCCTATCGCTTTCACGGCAGGAATCTGCAAGTAAGGTTTGTCATCCTCCTCCTCGGCTACCCGCAACAGTTGATCTACCAACGCCTTTGCTGCTGGGGAGCTAGTCTTAAATGCCGCTCTCCTCAAATCGGGATTGCGCTCTGCGGCAGCTGCTATTTCCATTACCACCATTAGGCAGTTGTCTTGCAACTCGCCCTCTTCCTTCTCTATCAACTTTGCCAGACATAATAATTGCAACTCGCCCTCTTCCTTCTCTATCAACTTTGCCAGACATAATAAACCCTTGCTATCGTTTATCCGCTTACTGTTAGACACGCTATCCTCGGCTAGCCTCCACAGTGCCCTCGCCACGGATGTCTTCAGCTCCAATTTAATCGCCGGATCATCCTCCTCTCGTTCCCTCCGATGCAACTCCCTCGATGATAAAATGCTGCTTCCGTTGCCGCTCCTCGAATCCTCCAGGATCGAATCGCCACTTCCCGACTGGTCCAGGATCGAATCGCCGTAGCTGCCTCTTCGCCTGTGAATCCCCGACTGTCCGAGAAAATGAACAGAAATACTAGTCCTGTCAACTTTACTCACCGCCGCCTCTTCTCTCGAGGGAGTCTGGAAGGCCAGCAACGAGACCAGGGGCCGAATGACGTTGTGCTGGGCGAAGGCCTCCTGAGCCTGGGAATCATTAGACACCATTTTAGCAAGAGTCCATGCGACCTTGGCCTGAACCCTCATGGAAGCATCGTACATGATACCCAGTATAACGGGAATTGCCCCCTGATCCACAATCTTCTGTACGCGCTCCTGGTCCGTGCTCAGATTACCCAGCGCCGTGGCCGCTGCCACCTGCGCTGCCACAGAACCGCCTTCCTTGAGCAACCTGAGCAGCGGGGCGACGCCACCCTCCTCGATAATAATCTTCCCGTTGCGATCGTTGTCGGTGGCGAGGGAGGCGAGGCCGTTGCGGCCGCTCGTACAAACCCAAACCGGAGCTCGCCATTCGCGCCGCGCTGCGCAGCATGTAGGCGAGGCGCACTACCTGCCTGCTCACGTCCGCGCATTCCTGCTTGAACGAATCCACCTCCTCGCCTGCTTCCCGCACTCTCTCCGTCAGCTGTATTGCCGCTATGAGCACCTCTTCCATTCCTTTGTGTAGCCTTATTCAATTTTCTAGCTTTTCTTATATCAAACCTTGTCCCTACCTCGCTTCACTTCCCATCCGCTCGCTATTGGTCTATGCATGCGTTTCACTTCCCATCCGCTCGCTATTGGTCTATGCATGCGTTTCACTTCTATCGTTTATGCACGTTTGTTTTCTGTTGAATACATCTCACACATCTCGGTCAAATATAAGCTTGACTTCGAATTTGTACTACCTATCCTGCTACGGTCAAAGGTAAGTTTGACTTGGAATTTGGTTGGCCATGTAGTTTCAGCTGCTTGGTAGGGTGGTGTATAGTTCGTTGGATTTAAAAAAGTAATTTAAATCTAATTACCTATACACCATCCTACTCCACACAATATTGACAATATTCAATGTTAATTAACAAGTTTATTTACTATCTAGCTTTGTCATGATAATAATAAGTTTTTTCTTTTAATAATATTTTAGGTATTTTTAAATTTATTTTGGTTGGATGGAATTAATTTCTCCTGGATTTTAGGTATTTTTAATTTTTTTTAGTGGGATGAAATTAATTTCCGCTCTGGATTCAAGAAATGAGTAAAGACTTTCAAAATTCCATTTATGGCAGTGTTAGGGCGATGGCGTCATCTTGTAAATCTTTTATTCACACTGCTTTGGGCTATGTATTGATTGGTTTTTGCTACTTAGTATACGAAGCTTTTGTGGATTTTTTTTTCTGGTTTGTGGTTTTTATAGTGATCGCTCCGGAGTCCGGCCATGGAGAGATTCTAGTGAAATTGTGATTTCATTATTATTATGATAGATTTTTTATTAAGTATTTTATAAATTTTAATTATTAAATTTTTTTTAATATATATTTTAATTTTGATTGGTTTAAAATATTGATTTGAAAATACATTTTAATTAAAAATGATTATTATAAAAAATAAATTAATAAAAATTTTAAAAACAAAAAGCATAAATATAACTCTGCATTAATATATCTACTACAAGCAAGTTGACTGTGTTAACTGTTTTACCTGTCAATATTGTTGATGGGTTTCCAAAAATATAAACCTTTCATTTTTTAATCAAAACATACATAACTCACTGAATTCGCCGGAATGTCAAATGCTCTAACACCATGCCTAGTTGTCGGAAATTTGAGATAACTACCATGCACACGTGGATGCCCCGTACACACATATATGTTCATATTTACAAGAAAAGATTAAGATAAGTAATTGCGTTAAAAAGAGTAAAGAACGGACTTTAATGAAAACGACAGCCACTGTAACAAGGGCCTCTGCCCCATCATCCCCTGTCATATTATTATGAAAATGCAGAACCCTAAGCCTCTCGACAGAGGGCAGAAGCTCACAGATGGCTCTAGCAGCCTCCACATAGATACCATTGTTCATAAAATACAGTTCCTCCAACGTTTTCTGAGATTTCAACAGAGACCCGAATGCCCTAACACCCTTCCCACCCAGTGCATTGTCAGAAAGATTCAAGGACCTCAACTCACACCCTTGTAAAACAGATGAAAATATGGTCATTACCTCAAGGGCCTCGGCCTCGGATCTTCCTGCAATAAAATCTGAAAGATCAACATCAGTCAGATTTCTCTGAACTTCAATCAAGACTCTCTCTGCAACACGAGTAGAATCGAGACCAAAGCGTATCTCCGGTCATAGAAAAATAAATAAAACTAGTAGTCGGTTGCCCTTCCCAGTACAATTGGCTGACCACATTGTCAAATCTATTAATTGTCAATACATTGAATGACGCGAAGCCTGCAATAACACTTGAAAGATATTAACCAATCAAATGTTAGAAAAATATTTTTTTTTATTATTACAAAAAATACATATTTTGATTTCCTATGTTACACATTTGATATAAAACAAAAATCTAAATTCAACCCTAAACTAATAGCCAGTCAACGATGAACTCATCGCTATTAGTCCCTGGCCTTGGCAGGGACTAAAAAGACCTTGGAGAATACCACTCACAAATTATTTTCCTAATAAATAAGGACTGAAATATCAAAGGCTTTGATAGGTAAAAGCATTAGAGGATAATAACTTACTTTCCTTCGTTTTCATTTGCATTGCAGACTTGTAAAAACGAGCCAAATAATAAATGACTAGGGCCGCCTTGCGGGTGAATGTTTCCACATGACCGATTATAAATCTTAGTATATATATTTAAAAAGTCATAACTCAGTTCATGGTTGAATGTTTCAATTTTCCTTGTAGTAAATTAATTGATTAATAGATGGTAGAAGTGGTTATTATACTGCAGTATATAGCGTTCGCTCCTACGTTGATTGCATATTACTTTACTTTTACTTGAAAAAATTTGCAAACAATTTAATTTGGCATTTGTGGTTGTTTGAGTTAGTAGACGAAGCATCCAAAGAAAAGTTGTGTGGTTCTCTTCTAACCCCAACGCCAGGGTTTTCACTAACGAAGGGGATTGTGTGTCCATTGTCCAACCATTTAAAGAAATCACAATCATTGAGTTATTCCATGAAGTCCCAAGATCAATCCACGCCGCCTTTGGGGAACGAGAGGGCCGACAGGAAAAACAAGCCTTCATGTAGCTCTTTGCAAGTAATCAATGTACTTTCCTTCGAATTCATGACAATTATTAGCGAAAATGGCAGTGCATCCATCGAATGTCATCAAGAATCTATCTACAAACCTCAGGCGTCTAGATCCATCGCTTTTATATATCTCTAATGCCGCACATGCCTTGTGGTGTGGCCGACGCACAACGGATTCAGTAGGGAAACCCAGTGGAGGCCTCATCAAATCCCCAACCGTCGGGTTTTGAAGGGTGGTTCTAACCGGAGAGAAGGTATAAGCCATGGCAACGACATCGGCGATGCAGAGGACAATAGAGGGAATCCCCAATTTTTGAGTGACACAGGAATTCCATCACTGCACGAAGTCGTGGACTACATAGTCCAATAAGAGGTGTTGCAAAAGCACGTGGAAGGGATCTTCACAGCGATCTATGGCTTCTATGACTAGAGGTATCTCCTCATTCTCGATATCGGAGGTGGACTCTGTGCCACGAGGGAGGCCCTCCACAATGAGTAAGGGAAACTCCACCAAATCTATTCAGTCGTCTGAGTCAAGGAGCAACTTGATCTTCTCAATATTGTGCCGAGAGGAAACAAAGGAGATTTTAAAGCCATGACAGGCGAGGCGCTTGGAGAGCTCCAAAAAGGGAGAAATGTGGCCATGGGCAAGCCATGAATACATCACAACATAGAATTATTGTTGTTGCTTATCACTTAAGTTACTCTTCCCCTGCATTTAACCCTCCCCTCGCCTCTGTAGATCACAGCAACCGGAAAAATAAGAACCACGATATGATATTTAAAACTCGTTTACTCTAAAATTGAATGATACACAGATAGAACATGGAAGACAGATCTATGATGGATGCCACGCACCAAAAGCCTCAAGCCACACACCAAAAGCCTTTTTTCACCCACTAACAGCTGCAACAAGTCACCTATGTAACTGGTGTGCAACTCATAGAGGCATCAGAGTGAACTCACCTACGTTATAGCTTACATCTCATACACAACTCACCTACGTTACGGATTTTTCCCTTTGTAGTGTGTCCTGCAAGACCCCTGCTCTTCACAGAGGCTCAACAACCTTTCTAGCAGCATAGTGAAGTAATATTCTCTCTGGAATTTTGAGGCTAAGGCTGAGTATCAATTCTATGATGATTTCGTTGAGGGGTCACAGGATATACCTTTTCTAAGCCACAATTGATTGATTCAAAGTGTCGCCTACTGCCACAACGATTGATTCAGAGTGTGCAGCCTACTGGCACAAAAATTGCATCATGAAACAGTTATTAACTACATACAATTTGGGGGCAGTATAAGCAGTTTTGTTACCCTTGTTATAAAAAATAAATAACAATTTAAAACTAGTGAAATTAGCAACAAAGTTATTTATACTTGCCTTTTAGAAATGTTTTAAGGTAATAGTTATATATAATTCAAACTGAAAAACTAAAGTAATTATAAAACACTTGAAACTTATAATAATGTAATACTTAAGTGTAAAAACAATTTATAAAAGTTATTGTGTGTATATATTAATATAGTATTGATAATAAGTTTTACATGGTGGACTTAGGGTTTCAGAGCAGGAAGCTTGGGCGGTGAGGATCTGAATAATGGCAGCCATGGCTATCAGCTCCAGCTCTGCGACAGTGCGCATTGGTTGCAAGAAGTCTGCTTTCGTCTCCAAAGCATCGTCGTCGGTTC
>CBVK0101020715.1:0-10092 GCA_900067695.1 Picea abies
CACCATTTTCTTGTGTCCTTCTTCGACTTCTCATTACCCTTCTTGTGTTGAGTCTTGGACTAGATTTCCTGAGAGTGGCCATATTTTCTCTGTCCCTTGTTTTGTGGGTTGGGGCCACTTTCGCCCTGCTTCACCTGTGAGGAGTTTGCAGATCCAAATTCTTGCCTCCTTTGCTTAAATTTCTACTTGATCTTGACAACATATCTATAAGCCGTACCCAATGATGCGATGTCCAAAAAATCCATTTCTATTTGAATGTATCTATGCAGACAACCATGAAATTTGAGCACCATATGTCCTTCAGAGTCTTTGATACCTGATTTTCTGTGTAGGGTATGGAAAATATTGGTGAAATCTCATACTGTCTAGTCCCTTTCCTGCTGCAGGGTGGTCCATCTTATGTATTGGTCCTCATAGCTTCCAACAGGGTAGTACTTTTCTTTAATGGCATCCCTGAAGAAATCCTACATGGGGGCGACCGAAAATATTGCAGATTCATCTATGGCCCTTTTCTCATAGTAAGTATCCCACTAGTCCTTAACAAGGGGGATGGCCTTGAGGAGCGCAAAAGTAATATTTTTCCTATCGAAAATATTCTGGACCAAAAAATATCCTTCGAGAAGATTCAACCATTTATCTACAACATCCGCATCTATCAGTCCTTCAAATAATGAAATACCAAAATTTACTTGTATCTTGAAGGGGGTTACATGGTTTCTTGATGAAGATGCATCTCTTGTGGGGAACCACCTAAGGATTTGTGGAAATTTTTCCATCATTTCGTTCCTTTGTCACGCAAGGTATTCCTCGAGAAACATTTTTAAAGGATCTCCTACTCCATCATATTTATTTTCATCCCCCATGGGTTGTTGTCAGGTTCGACACAACTGATCTTGCAAAGGCTCAAATGGTTCGAGTTCCAACTTCTTGTACCCAGATCTTGTCGTGGACATGCATGAAGAAAAATAAATGAAGAGCAGACTGCTTTGATACCACTGATCCAAATTTATGAGCGAAACAAAATGAATAACAAAATTAATACAAGAACAAAAATATATGGAGAGAAACAATAGATATCAAGTGAACAATAACTTCTATTGAATAAATAAAATAGGCTGAAACTGTAAAACTCCAGAACTGAAAACAACTTGCTCTAATGGTGGTAGCTATCTCTGAGAAGAGATGTGGCTGTTACGTGCATCCATCTGAGTAGAATGATTACAATGAGGCTCTAGAGGCATTTTTAACATTACTCATGAATGCCAAAACCCTAGACATGAGGCTCTAGAGGCATTTTTAACATTACTCATGAATGCCAAAACCCTAGACATCCAAAAACCTAACCCTAGGAGTTGAAACGCCAAAAATTATGTGGGCCTCGATGGGTAAGTTGGTACCTCAACTTCCCAAGGTCGAAACTTTTGCACACGACCTTCATTTTAGGAATGTGATAGCCCATTGGAAAGGTATTTTCGAGAACCACACATTATGCCATCAAACTCTAGCTTCGTCTATAGTTTGACTATGGCAAGCCAAAATAATAATGTTTAGGGCCCCAAAACATCCCTGAAAGTATAGAAAGATGTACGGACATGAAAACATCTAAAATAAGCTATTTGGATTAGGTGGGTGGCCACCAATATCCACCTGGAAGCTGTGTAGGGCTTCAAACATCCCCGAAAGTGTAGAACCCACAATTACAAACAATTACAGAAGAATGTGTTGAACTAAAATCTGTCAAGAGGAGCTAGTTGGAATAGGTGGGTGGCCACCAATATCCACCTGGATCTACTAGTACCATTGAATATTATGTACCTATGCATACATAATGTCTGATATCACACCATGATATGGGTAAATAAAAATAAATTACCAGACCAATTTTCATTGTTACACCTCATCTAGTGTTTCCAATCTCTCAAGAAAGCACTGATGCTTACTCTATTTTCATGTATTCTCTGTTTCTGGTGCTTCTCGGTGATTTGGATAGCTCCACTGATCGATATTGCACACATTTCCATTTTTTGGAAATTACAACAAATTTTCATTTCCTCTCAATGGTGGAACCATGCCTCCTCAGGTATTTAGGCATTTTATTATGCTTTGATAGTTGTTGATATCAGTTGTAGTAGCTTTCCATAAAAGAAAAGAAACCCTATTTGCAAAGTTTTTGCATTTTGTTTTTCATTTCCTACAAAGAAGTATTTTGGGTTGCATTGAAAAATGATTCAAAATCTTACATACAAGAAAAGTATATTTCTTTCATTTTCAAAAGTATAGAAGGAAAGCGTTTGTTTTTATTTGAAGCATTGTTAGCACTTCTCATTTTTAGTGAAGAAACCACATTTTTGCTTTGTGTTCTTAAAGTGTTTTTCTTTTGGTATGTCAAAACATCCTCTAAGTTTCATCTAAAACCCTTCTGAGTAAGTAACAACCAATAAAATGAATGATAAATAAATTTTATTAAACTTTTTTCATTCCGATAGAATACAAAAACAACTGTAGGTTAAACCCGTGCCTTCGTCTGGAATGTCCCTTCCTTAGTTCACCACTATGACGATTTTGGGACCTAATCCATGTTAGTTGGGATATTGGAAAAGTAGTTTGTGTTCGATGTTACCTCTAGGAATTTTTTTAGTGGTGTTCTTGGTGATCACAGATTGCTTTAAGAATGTGTGTGGATAGTCACTTAGGGCCGAAATCTCAAAGTGGTTGATCAACCACCCCATAGATTGAGGAGAGTTCAAGGTATTCCACCAAAGGAAGAAGTTAGAAATAATTCTACCCCACTTCCGCTAAGGCATCATCTTGACCAATTTAATGCTTTTGTATCGACTAGTCTAGTCGATATCTCAGCTACAGAACCCTAATAAGTTAATGCTTCAGAACAAGAGGTTGCAACTGTTGAATATCTCAAAGCCAAAGAATATGATCCGACATTCAACCCTCTGTTAACCGAAACTTTTCCATCACATGTGGTACAAGTTCCGCCTCCTAGATCAAACTTTACTATTAGTATCCCTCTTCACTGAGCCACTATGGATGGCAGTCCACAAGTGTCTAGGTCAGGAGTCCCTACAACTCCTACTTCGACAATAGTCACCAACAAGATATTTCCTCTTGGTGTGTCTAACATAATGATTAGTGTGGTTTATTCCACCATAGTCACTCTGATCAGCAACATTGCTCTGCTGGTCATTGGTTCCACTCTTTCTGTGAGTGTAACCATGTCATTGTCATTGAAAACAAACACTTTATCATTTGGTATGCCATCGATGGGCATGCTTAATGCATTGAATGGTTCCTAGTTGACGTCCAAGTTTCTAACGTTGGTGAGGGGATTTATTCAATTCCATACCAAGCGATCCCTTGGGGTGGAGGTCATATTCCTCCATAATTCCCATCCATTAGGAGTGGATATTTTTTGTCTTCTAGTCCTTACCCCTTTGGGGGATAGGGTGCTTCTACGGGTGCCGCTAGCATGCCATCCACTTCCACTCCGTTCACATTATATGGTGGATTCATGAGTAATCCTTTAATCACGTCTGCAATGTTGGTAGGGGGAAACCCCTTCTAGGCCTAGTAGAATGCTATGCAAGTGTCTTTCCCTTCACAAGAGATGCTGTCACGAGGCAACCCCTTTCCTGGTTAGTATAACCTACGCAAGGAATAGTTCCTTCACAAGGAGGGCCGTCAAGGGGAAACCTTGTTTTTCCATCTGAGAATTGGATGGGTGGAGGTTATCCTTTGTTCAGCTAGAGCCAACAAGGTTTTACACAAAAAAATGGTCCATCGAAAAACTCTTCCTGGAAATCTGGTTCCAGTTACAATCCAGGACCTTATTTTCAAGCTGCTAATCAGTCGATGATGCAACCTAGGCTACCTTTTGTGGAAGCTCTTAATTTTCTAGTTTTGTCTAAGTTGATGAATGGACTGATTCGTCATGACTCGAGTTGGCCTGCAGTCCCCACCAAACTGCCTTCGAATATACCAAAATTCGAAGGAAAGAGTGGTGAAGATTTGCAAGATCATTTGATGACATTTCACTTATGGTGCTAATCTAATTTTCTTAACAATGACTTGATCCAGTTACATTTGTTCCAATGCTCCCTCATAGGGGGTGCCACAAAATGGTATATAGAACTGGAGAGGTCCAAGTACGTAATGTTTGGTGATCTTTCCATGGTTTTTCTCAACCCCTTCCAACTCCCTGTCCAATATGATGCTGGTATAAATATTTTATCCAAATTTGAACAAGATAAGGCTACACACATTTTTGATCATATTCGGGAATGGAGGATATATACGAGTTTAATTAAAGGCACAGTTCTTCCAGAGTTTCTCTTAGAATGGTTCCTTATATTTCTAAGGATGTAACAACTTCAGGTGTATTTACTGAAGACCAAACAATTTCTAGAGTGCAACAATTGGAGTTAATTTACTCTCAATCAAGAATTCTCTATGAGATCATGCCTAACACACCCTGGTCAACTCTCAACTTATCGAAACTGAATTCAGGACCACATGTCGATGGCTTTGTCGGTTCCTCTCAAAGAAAAGTTGTAGATCTGGTCTCTAACTAGATGGAACAATTGTCAATTCAAAAAACTATGGTTGGTCTGACCTCTGGCTCGACCACCCCCACCACCCAGTCCTAATATGTACACATTGTGCAATTGAAGAATCAGAAGGGTCCTCAACATCCCTGAGAGAAACTAAAGGCAAGGAAAAGAAGGGTAGTGGAAGCAATGACAAAAAGTATAATAAGAATGTTGAGGGGGGAAATAATGAAAAGATAAAGGTGAAGTTCCCATGAAAGATTTGCGGGGATGATAACCTTACTCATAAATGCTCGAAGATGGAGGAAGCCCAACGTTTGACAAAGTTACAACAACAACAACAACTTGCTGTATTGCAAAATCCATTTTCGCTAGGAAAAAATATGCAGGTTGGCTCTTCCACTTCCAATCCACAAGGGGGCACTTCTAGTGCACCTTTTTTGGACATATATTTCTCATAAATTAATATGGTTAATTCTACAAATTTGAAGCAATATGAGGTAGACTTGTTGACCAAAACTCATGATTATGGTAATGCAGAGTTGACAATGAAATGTAAAGAAACTTTTGATCCTCAAGGGATTCTCCACATAGAAAAACCTGAGAAGGAAATGATGCCACACATACCAAAGGGTGTGTACAACCGGGCGTCACATAACCCTAATGCTCGAGCTACACCCAACTATTTCATTGTTGAGGATTTAGCTCAAATACCATGTGCGATGTCTACTTTAGAGGTGCTTCAAAGTTTCCCCATGCAACTCACCACATTGTTATCCATGATTGGAGCGATAGATTCTTCCAACTAGTTCACTATGAAGTTTGATGCTAATGATGTGAAGCCTTGCCTTCCTTATCATGTGGCCTTCCATATCAATGTTGTTTACACAAATAATGTGATCAGGAGGACCATTGTTGATGAGGGAGCTTCCACATGTGTCATGTCTTTGTCTTCCTGCAAAGCTATGGGCTCTCCAAAGCTCAGACCTTCTCCTACTTTGTTGATCGTGTTTGACAGACGATTGTTTAGACCACATGACCTTATTTCCTCTTTTCCATTCCACTTGGGAGGAAAATCCGTTTCCATAGAAGTAGAGGCAATCAATGTACCACTTGACTATAATCTGTTGTTGGGAAGGAGTTGGACTTATGCGATAACAACTGTTGTCTCATTGGTATTTTGAATTTTATGCTTTCCTGATGAGGGAAGGATTGTGACTATCGATCAGATGGATTTTAACTGTTCTAGCTCCATGGTGAATCAAGGATCCATGGTCCCATGGATCAAGAACACTCAGTCGATAACTGAGAGCATCAGTGTTGGAATGTGCCCTTCACTCATGGGAAATTTTAATTTCCTGACACTGGTATATTATATTCGTGCCACCCCGGTCAGTTTTCAAAATTTGAATCCCCCAGCTCCAATGATGAGAGTCACGTCATTTAGAACTTCGTATCTGCAAGATCTATGGGTGTTACCTTGACCATGTGAATTGGTCGATTGTTGCGCTCATGATGGGATGGCTATGCCACTGTCTGTAGCTAAGGTCACTTATCAAGATATTCAATGCACTACTACAGACCTTGATCAAACTCTTGCATGGCCAAATGAAGATGATCAGTACCCAGAGCCCGTTTGGGATCAAAATTATTTAACTTCTCAATATTGTCTTGATAATGTCATGCTGTCAGACAAGGCTATTATTGAGGAAATGACTGGGTCATAAAGGCCATGGGAGGATATGCATTATCGATCGTATTTCCTCCCCGATATTATTCATGTGGAAAAAGGATAATTTAAGTCAGCTGTGAGTGGAAATGATAGTCGGACAGTGAACCCTTTATCAAAGCACAGTGTCTACGCCGAGGGGAATATGGAGAATATATCAGAAACTGTCCAGATTAACATTTCTAGAACTCTAGGTGTGGTTGAAAACGTCTTTATTGGAGCAGACTGTTCTCAAGATGAAATTTGTCAATATACGATGCTTTTCAAAGAATTTCATGATGTTTTCACCTATTCATACAAGGAAATTCCTGGTATATATTAGCACTCGAAAATTTCTTTGGGTTGCATTAAATAAATGCCAAGGTAACCTACAAACTAACTTTAGGTTGGATTCTGACCCTTCCAACTAGAGAGGTCTCTCTCAAACATGTAGAGACTGAAAATACTCAAAAATATTTGGCAATGGACACACAGAGGTCAGATTCTACAATAGGACATGTTTGTTTAGGTTTTTAAAAGGGTTGGTAGGACAAACAAGAGGAAGACAACATTGGGCAATGGGGTCAAATCCTGAGATATACTATGAATATTAATACAACTAGTGCACTCCTAAGGGAATGAAGGCAAAGTAAGCATATCCTTCAATAATAAATAGTATTTAGATGATGGAAAGACAGAAAAAATAAAATCCCATTACAAATGAGAGCATCAAACAAGGATGAATTCTTAATTGTAACTTTATAAGAAATAACATCAGGCTGACTACAATGAACAAAGCACTTAACAGAGAGTGAATTCTAGACCTGTAATCATTAAACACGACAACTGCATTAACCATATGAAAGGAGCATCTATCAAGGATGAATTCTAATCATGTACTCTTAGCTATGCTTATAAGAAATAACATAAGTGAAATGAATGTAAACTAGAGGAAAACACACTAAAGAATACACCGTGATGAATCTCGACTGTCAAAAGCACTGTACTACAGTATTAAGTCATAAGGACATTCTTATAAATTTACACACGGTCCCTTCTCCTTCTTGGTTGAAAATCCCCCCTTTTCTCTACTCTTTTACAATGAAACGTATAGCACAAAAGGCCCCTTCCATCTCACAACTTTGAACTACAACCCCTTTCCCAAAATAGAAACATTTACAAATAGAACATGACACGTTTTAACCGATCTCTTATTTTTCAAGAGAAAAATTAGGCTTCAAAACACCACCTGTAATTATCAAACCGTAACATGTGTGTAAAATATGAGAACAATTTTTGTAGATGAGCTCGTTCTAAAGAAAAAACTCTCTCAGTTTCTTGAAATTCATCTCTAGTTGGCCGAAATACGTGTCACAAAAACATGTCTCGAACATGAAATCATGAAACTAAAGAATATGGCTCCAATATTCCTTCAAATCTCCCAATTTGTGACACCTGTGTAAAAAATGAACAAGGTTAATGTTCTTGGGTCTGTTCTTGACAATAACCTCCTTTGAATTTTAAAAATTCATTCTAGTTCATCCATAAATCATCTTGTAAGTCTCAACTATTGCAAAAACTGACTGCCACATCCTCTTTGAAATGTCACTTTTGCTTTTTTTCAAATCTAATTTTATTTATCCATATTCTCCTTAAATATTTGGGAATAATATATATTTAAATAAAAATAATTCCCAAATATTTTTTATCTCGTAAAATTAAATTTCCATATTTTAATTCATGGCTGTGGTTTAAAAAAAAAACCATTTATTGCTTGCTTCCCGTGTTTTTGAAAACCATGTCTTGTTTTTCCCAATAAATATTTACCATTTCACTGTGAAAACTATTTACTGGTTTGTTTCCTATGGTTTTGAAAACCATGTCTTGTGAAAACTATTTACTGGTTTGTTTCCTATGGTTTTGAAAACCATGTCTTGTAAACCATCTTGGTAAACTATGAAAATACCCCTTGATCTTCCCCTTTTACTTATGTAAAAACCTTGGATAAACAATTGTCCAAGTCTTCCGTTCACGTACATTTTCTTCTTTATGATTCTTTTCCATAGCAATAAACACTAATTTCTCTGCTCTGTAAAATGTAAATTTTACCTTTGTAAAAATTTTTCACCACAAGGAAGAAATTTTTTATGGCATTGGAAACTCCATGATTTGTTTTGAAATGCATCAAACCATACCTTAATAAAACCGAACCAATATATCAAATGGCTTGCAATAGTGTTTTAGAACTTGGGAAGAGTGGTTATAATCCACACCACCCTTACCTCTTAAATGCATCATTTAAGGACACATACTCCAACATAAAACCTGGTGGTTTGGATTTCAGGACCACCTTAAAAAATTAAACCCTGTTTACTTTCAACCCCCGAAATGTATATGCGCCTTCTATCCACCCTTTGAATTTTCCACTTAGTTTGATATTTGTGCCCATGATTTGATGTGAGGTCATGGATTAAATATTAATATAAACATTTTAATATAAAAATATTTATATTAATAATTATAAATCGATTTCCATTTTTCTAAGGACTTTGGGCATATGAGGCTCATCACATGACTTTGTGGATAAGATAAGGGAGCTTAAAGGAATAATTTTAATTTTCAACGGGAATATGATAATAAGGGCAAAAATGAATGAAGTGATGGGACTAAGGAACTTAGATAATCATTAAGGCTAGATATAGGTTTGGGATATTTGCCAATTTTGACTCATGGAGGGCATGGATATTTTGGATGATTAGTTGAGTGGAGGATTTAGGTGATGGAAACTTGACGGAGCTGGTGAAAATGTTTTAAAATCTGAGTGGAAAGATAACACAAGGTAAATATGCTTTGGAAAAATTAATACAAATTGGCATGTGATAACATTGGGTCCAATGGGGATGCTATCCTCCCAGTGAGGTAGAAAAGAAATTGTAGACCCGATTCCTGATCCATTGGGATGCTCCCAGAACATGTGTGTTCCCTTCTCTGACCTGTCACCAGTATCCACTGGAAACCCAAGTCTGTACACTACTCTCAACTGAAAAATGAACGCTAAATACACCATTAAAATCTGAATGTACACAATGCTGAAAAACCAAACTGAAAAACTGCTTGGCCAACAAGATTATTTGCACACTCCTATCTACTCTAAAAATGTTGAAATGAATACTCAATCAAGTGATGCTAACGTGCCAATGAATCCAATCAAGCAATTGGCTTCCCGATTGTCCCCACGCTCACATTTTTCTTAAGTAGGCAGGCGAATGTAAAAGATGGCAGCTGAAGACAAAATTTGAATCCAAAATCTGAGCTTATGAATGAAACAAATTCCTCCTTCACTGATGACTATAATAGGATGGCCACAAGATCTTGAAAACCATGAAAAATCATTTCTTCATGATGAACAAAAACATATAGACAAGCCTCATTCATAAGTGTTTGTTGTTCTTGCTCTATTTCTCCAGTTCTGAGAACATTGTCAAATGAAATGGAAGAAATACTTTTGTCTACTCTTCCATTCATATCAACAAAAACATTAATACATCCTTGAACATCTTCAAATATGACAACCATATTATGTGTATCAAGGCTATCCTTTTGTTCATCAAGCAATTATGATTTGGTCTTATTAAGCTTCGGGAGTTTTGCTTGAGGACTGTCATTTTGATTTTCAAATGAATTAAGGGAAATAAGTTTCTGCTCATAATATTCTTGCAAATGTGAAAAGATAACAAAATTAACTATTCACAGTCTAGAGTTCCCATGGATTCATTTTCAAAACCATGATTTTCAAAGGAATCAAATAAAACAACTGCCTCTTCA
>CBVK0101020716.1:0-10092 GCA_900067695.1 Picea abies
TTACATGCCTATGGCATTTTATAAACTTAGTCCAATTTATCCCACATGCACCATGGGAATTGTTCTCCTCTCACTCTCTCATATATAACTGAGGTGAAGAATGTCCTTTAAGCATGCAATGGAGTGTGATGTAAAGCTTGTTGCAAATGAAGCATAGCCAAAATCTCTTTCTTTTCAGAGATAAGGTACCCCATTCTGCCAGTTTTTGTTCTACAATGTTTTTCTCTCTCTTATTCATTAATAGAAGTTGGGTTTCACTATATTTTTGTTTTCTTTGCATTATCTCTGTGTATTTCCTTGTTATACATCTGTTATATATTTTTCTTCATGTCGTTCTCAAAATAATCCAAATCAAAAGAAGACCTTGATACACTCTGTTCTCGTGGGTTTTTACTAGCTAAAAATGTTGTTTAGGGCCTAAAAAACGCCCCTCAAGTTAATGACCTTCAAAAACCACAAAATTTCACATAAATTGATTGTTTTACTACTATAACATCCCTTTAAATATGAATCATTGAGCTCAAATTGGGTGAAGTACAAATCATTGATCTAACTCTATCAACCATTGACCATCAGCGCTTTCCTTTAGGTGCACACCACACTTTTCCTGATCTACCAACGCAACCATCGGCCATCATCCCATTCCTTCAACAGTCGATTTTCACACAACTCTAAATCGGTCGATTCGACCGTCGGTCATCGATGATATTTATTGGTGAAGGGAAATCCTCATTGATTTTTTCGATGCCACACCATTGGCCCATCGGCGATCGACGATCCCCAATGACTATCGAAAAACACTTCCCAAAATCGGTCAACCTAACCATCAGTCATCAACCACTTCTGTTGGTTAACGTGGTATGACATGTGGATGTTGATGTGGCATGAGATGTCATCATGAGGTGTCAACTTGGGTGATGTGGCATGAAACATGGATGATGATGTCATCATATTTTTTCTTTCATCCAACATCGGGAAATTCTCTTGGGCGACCTAAACACTTTGTTGAATCGGTCGATACCCAACCATCAATGCATCATTTATCGACGACTTCTCTTGCTTGATTCGAGACACTTCACCAAATTCTGTCGACGCCCAACCACTGGCCCATCAACGATCAACAATTGAAAAATGCTTCATGGGATTCAACTGACACAGACCATCGGCCATCGGTTGTAAGAGATGTCCTTTGGCCGAACCAAACTCTTCACCATTTCAGATGACTCGATCATCGACCTTTGGCAATTTATCTTGGTGAATTTCCATACTTAGAAATTTTTGACCAAAAATCCCAATGAATCTAAGTCATCAATCTAATATATTTTGAAACCCTCTGAAATGAATCATGGCCATTGATTGGATCTACCTTTCAAAACAACTGAAATGAATGTAGACCTTCAATCCAATCTGTCTCCCAAATTGTCGAAATTAATCATGGTCATTGATTTACTCAACCTTTCAAATGGTCGATACCTTATGAATTTTTAAATTTATCATGATGAATCTTAGTTGTCAATCTTGAGATCAAAGAGATCTCAACTGTCCATTCGTCAAACTATATGAAACTCTACAGACGGCCATTAAAATTTGAATTTTGACCATTCCAAGTTGAATTTGGCTCTGCAACTTCACCGCTCTACTCCATTAACCTTCTTAAACCATCTGAAGTCATTCAAACTCAGATTTTTCCCACAAATTTGGGGATTTCTCTCTAAATTCTCCATTTTTCCCCCAAATTTGTAACAAACAAAATATGCAACAACGAATTTCATCAATTTGCTCTGGTTCGAGCCCATACAAGTCCGGTGTTTGTACCAGATGCTTTGATACCATAATGTAATGTACCCATCCTCCAGCTAAGCAACATTAAGTGTGGAAACTCATTAAATTATTAATATTTACTGCTAATTAAATTCATGTAGATTACTAGATACATATCACAGACATATTTAACCATTTGACTGATACCACCATTCTAAATTCATATAACAACATATGTTAAAACATGAATGTAATTGTTTAGGAAATAAAAAACCACACAGCATTCATATAAACCATTTACAAATCGGAATAACATAAGAATAGAATAGAAACACTTATTTGTTAACGATTAACCAATTGGCTGCAAATGAAGGATGAACCTCCCAACCATACGCATTGATGTTCAATCTCTCTCAACCATAGGCCACCCCCGAGATGAGGCTATGAGTCCACAAGGAGATCTGACTCACTGGTTGTCCACTCTCCACACACAACAACGCCAAACCGAGGTTCTATCCTCACAATAGTCCCAAACCTCCAGCTCTCTCTTCTCCCCACAACCTACACTACCCAAGGAATCCACCCCCTTCAATGCTCACAGTCCCTTGGGTTGTACCATTTGTTTATAAAGACCACTAGTGCATTCGGTTGGCCAGGAATCACTAAATTGGAAACTCTAGGAACTCTCGGCTATTTTATGTTTTCTCAAAACATCCTTCACAAGGCTCTGAGTCATTTTCTCCATAGAAAATTACACTACAGGTTCACAACCCAATTTACAGGCACATGAGCCTCTTTCTCAGCATAAAAACACACCCAAACAATGGTTTCCTTCAAGTATACCATGGTTGGTCCTCTTCCCAACCCTCTGCTCCTCCTTTGTTGTCCAAAATATGCATGTAAAAATTGTCCCTAATCTGCATACGAATTTCCTCTTCTTCCTTGCCTTGCTTGACTCACACTCTTATCAAGGATGATTTTACGTCATCCCATGCTCTCCAATAACTATGGGATGTGACCACTCACACCCACCCTCTTACATAAGTTAAATGATTGGATTCTCATACACTCAATCAACAAATAGAAGGTTATACACAGAGATAATAATTTCAGGAATGTAGGTTAGATTAATACCCATGAATAATTCCCCCTTAAAACTCTCTCTCTCTTATGGAATCATAGCCCCCCATCGTTCTTCATCCCTTTTGTATTGCAGCCAACGATTATTAATTTTATTAATTATTTTAGTGTTCATAGTATGAAAATTCAGCCCCCGACCACATTAAATCAATACAATATCTTCACCCAAAAACATCGGCTCACCAACCTAATTCACATTTATACAATTACATTATAATTCACGGGGATTACCAACCTAATTCACATTTATACAATTACATTATAATTCACGGGGATTAAAACTTGGGATGTTACATTGGGAAAGGTTCAAAATTTTCATTTAGGTGCATCAAATGGTCATATAATGTGACATTCACATGGTAGTATAATATATTCCCTATATTTGTCTTAATGATATCATTCATGCAAATCAATCATGGTGATAGAACCACCTATAAAGCCTTCAACTCACAAAGATAATATGCATATGATTGGAAGCATTGGAAAATTTTGGTTTCCATTAATTTAGGGCCATATTAGGTCATCGTCGTATGAAAATTGAATTTCATTTAACACATTGGTTTGTCTTGAGGCTTCTTGTCAAAAGTGAAGCAAAATGTCCTATGTTCATATAAATAGTTGGTTTATCCATAAAATTTTTGACATGGACAAGAAATATGCAAGATAATATTCTTCATCTTCCTATTTGTGTCCATGGAACTACAACAAAGAAATGTTTGGGCACAACCACCTTTCAACTCTCTTAATTTACAATCCTCTTATATATCAACTCACTTGGCATGAAACATAGACGTGAATGAAAATATTGTTGGATGCAACTAAGAGTACATAGTTGGATGAGATCCAATTCAATTTATAGTGTCTTTTTCTCACCAATATCACAATATTTTCCTGGCTACAAATGTTTGGTTTTGCATTAACAAAGGGGTTGTATGGATACTGATAAAAAAGGGAACAAGGCATTCAACTAAGATTATTTTAGTTTAGTTTAAACTTATAATTTTATTGTAACATACAAGAGTACCCTCTGTCAACTATTGAGGATACATGGTACTTCATGGAATCACAATTTTTCCACTATGTACTTTGATACCAATGTTCTCTAGCCCTACTATGAATTTTATGAATGCACACAATCATGACAAGCAGGCTTATGCAACTATAGTTAAGCATTCACTATTATAGATGCAAACTTATTATGTAAAAATAAAATCCCTCAAAGTATAACATAAACATCATTAAATTCATCATAAACAAAAATAATCCATAAACACTTATCTTTTGGAAATTAACACCAACTGGTTGCAAGCGAAGGATGTTCCACCCAACCATAGGCTCACTATTGTCTATACTCTTTCTGCATTAGGGTCACCCCTGAGCTGAGGCTATGAGTCCACAAGGAATAATTCCTTATGGTTGTGTAATCCTTTCACATAGCCCAATTTCCCAGCAAATCCTAATATCATAACTCCTACAACAATTCCAATCCACCAGCCCTATTTCCCCTCGACCTACACAACCCAAGAAATTGGATTCCCTTCTCTACCACACACTCCCTCAGAATAACCCACTTCCCTCCAAGCCTCCAACATAGTTTGGCCAATAAATCTCTCTATTGGGGACTCCAAGAACTCTTAGTTGTAATGGAGTTTTCTCATTGATAATATTTTCTCAAGCATGTGGGCACAATTTCCACATGGAATTCATAATAGACATACACATTGTATTATAGTTCATATATTTGCAACCTAGACCTTCAAGCAACCTCAAGAAAGAGTGAATGGAAAAATATACGTCGCATCAACTAAAATCAAAGATTATATTTGCATGTCCCCAACTGGACACTTGGAAATTAATCCCAATGTCATAAAACTTAGGAAAACATAAGACAAGGACTTAGAATAAAATAAGATAAAGGATTTGGGATAATAAAAAACTATTATTATTCATCTTAGACCCCCTTTATCCCCTAATACCTCTTTCATTCCTCTTTGGTGGAAACATATCCCCCCCATGTTTTGTCCTTCTTTGTATGTAGATGGTGATGTAATTTTTATTAATAACCTTAAATGTACAATTTACATATTTACATCATTGTTTGGCTATCGGAATTTAATCATATAAAAATTTATACATTGCTAATAAGAGTATCAAAACTAGGGTGTCACATTCCCCTCCCCCTAAATTTTTCACTATCCTTGATGCACATTACCATGCATATACATACAATAATTTTTTCATCAAAATTTCAAAATAGATGTGGGTATTCTTCTTGCATGACATCTTACATCTCCCATGTCACTTCTTCAAGGCTATACCAGGTCCATTGGACCTTTACCTTCCCTATGGCTCTGTTTGAGGGCATCGTGACCTTTATTTCTAGTATATGCATTGGTTATACTTGGAAGTCACCTTCAAGCTCCACCTGAATCAAAGTCTAGTCAATGACATGGTTAAGATCATGCACATACTTTTTCAATAATGACACATGAAATATGTTATGTACTTTCATGGAAGCAAGCAATGAAAGCATGTATGCAACTAGTCATGTTTTATCCAATATCTCAAATGAACCACAAAATATCACTACTAGCTTGGTGAAGCTTCTCAAATTCATAGAACTCTTCCTTGGCTTCACTTTCAAAAATACATGCTCCCCAATTTTAAAATCCATAGATGTCATTTGTTTATCTGCATAACTCTTTTCTCTATCCTATGTTGCCTTTAAATTATGTTTAAACTTAACCATTTGATCTTCCATTTCCTTGAGAAACTCTAGCCCAAGTGTAACTCTACATGTTGTACTTTCCCAACTCATTGGAGTATTACATTTTTTTCCATGTAAAGATTTAAATGGAATCGTCTTTAATGAACCTTGATATCCATTGTTGTAGGAAAATTCAATCAAATGCAAGTAATATTCCCACTTGAAAGGCTTATCCATCACATACATTCTCAGCATATCTTCAATCACTTGATTAAGTCTCTTAGTTTTTCCATCTATTTGTGGATGATGGGCTATTCTAAAATTCAAATTTGTTCCAAATCCTTTGAACGATCCCTTCCAAAAGTTTGAATTAAACTTTGGATCTATGTCTGACATAATATCCTTAGGTACTCCATGAAACCTAACAATCTCTTTCATATAAATGTCTTCTATATTAGTTTCCTTATGAGTCAATTTAACCTAAATAAAATGAACAACTTTTGTCAATTTATCCACCACTACCATTATTGAATCATATTGTCTTGCTATCTTGGGAAACTTAGTGATAAAATGTGTGGTTACCACTTCCCATTTCCACTCTGGAATTGACAATGGATGTCTATGCTCGTCTTTTACTCTTTGGCGTTCCATGCACCTAGCTATGTAATCAACTACAACCTTTTTCATTCCTGACCAAAATTTTTGGCTTCTTGTTGTTGCAATTGTCTTAGGTAACCAAGATTCCCATCATACAGAACATTATGAATTTCTTTTAATACCAACTTCCTTAATTCTTGATAATTAGGAACGTACACTTTATTTTTATGCATAAGTATTCTATATTCTCCTAACTTATACTATGTATATTCTTGTTGTACATTTTCTTGTTGTAATTCCTCTTTTACCTATAGGTAATGCCCATGTGAAAAAACAACTTAAATATAATTTTCACATACTAATGGTGATAGCATGCATTGCACGAACTCTTATATTGAATGCATTAGAAACATCTTTCTTTTTTCCTTTGGTATATTTAATATCAAATTCATATTCACTCAAAAATTCCATCCATCTTGTTTTCCTAGCATTTAAGGTTTATTGTTCAAACAAATATTTTAGACCATTGTTGTCTATCCTTAACTTAATTTTTCTTCACATTAAGTAATGCATCCATATTTTCAATGCATGCACGATGGTAGCAAGTTCCAATTCATGTGTGGCATAATTCCTCTCATGCTCCTTAAGCTTTCTAGACTCATAAAAAATCACATGTATATTTTGAGTAAGGCCTCCACCCAACCCGTCTTTGCATGCATATGTACACATTAAAAAACCTTCATGTGGATCAACAATCTTCAAAATGGGTGCACTAGTAAGTAATTCCTTCAATAGCTAAACGTTTTCTTCACACTTTGGTATCCATTCAAACTTATTTCCTTTCTTTTGTAAAGATGTAATGGGATGAGCAATCTTGGAGAATCCTCTATGAATCTTCTATAATATCCAACAAGCCCCATGAAGGAATTTACCTCAATTGTATTCTTTGGTATTTGTCATCCTCTAATAGCTTCAATATTCTCTAGATCTACTATTATCCCTTATTCTAATATTATATGTCCCAAGTAATGTATATACTTTTGATAATAAAAAAAATACTTGCTTATCTTAGAATTCAATTGATGCTCTCTTAACACATATAGTACCAATCTCAAGTAATGGTCACTCTCTTCCTCTAACTTGGAATAAATAAGAATGTCATCTAAGAACATAATGACAAACTTATCTAGATAATTTCTAAATATACTATTCATTAAAAAAATCCAGGTAGATGGTATCCCAAATGGAACTACTACAAACTCATAGTGTCTATACCTAGTTTTGAAACCAATCTTGTTGATGTCTTCATCCTTTATCTCTACCTAATGGTAAACTAACCTCAAATCTATCTTTGAGAAAATAATTGCTCCTCTCAGTTGATCAAACAAGTCATCAATTCTAGGTAGAGGATATTTATTCCTCACAGTGACTTTGTTCAACTATCTAAAGTCAATGCATAGCCTCAGGTTCCATCTTTCTTCTTCACAAAAAGTATGGGTGTTTCCCAAGGTAAGATACTTGGGTGTATGTGCCCCTTCTTTAAAAATTCTTCTCAATGCATTTGAAACTCCTTCAACTCTAGTGTTTCATCAAGTATGGATCCTTGGACACTAGCGCAGCTCTAGGAATTAAATCAATAGAGAAATATATATCTTTCTTTGGTGGTAAACTTGGTATTTCTTCAAACACATCTGCAAATTCTTGCAATACTAGAAAGTATTCAAGACTTGGACTTGTGCACTTAGTTGGCTCTTCTACATGAGTTGCATACAATAAGCACCCTTTCCCAAAGCATCTCTCCAATTGTAAGAACACGATATCCCTTATATAAATGGGCCTTGGAATACCTTCCATTGTCCTCTGCTTTCGTTCTTCAACAAGACAATTAAAAGTCTTAAAAAAATAGTGTGATGCACATCCAACCAATCCATTCCAATGAGAAAATCATATGATCCAAGTGGTCTTGTGTTCAAATCTGCAATAGAATTGACACCATTCATATATATTGAACAACCTTTAACAATCTCATTGATCTTTCATTTAGTCCAAGTAGCTAGTTGAACCATCCATGATTTATCATGCTTACTTCTCTTCAAATGAAATCATTCAACTAAATTAGGGGCAATGTAACTATGAATTTCTCCTAAATCAATTAAAATGGCAATAGGATGATTTGAAATCTTAACTTCAACCTCAAACATGTTGGACTAATGGTCTACCTTTTGATTCTCTAATGATGCATATATTCTTAGGATGTTTTTGCTCACATCTTCTAGTATAGTTGTCTCGTGTACATTGTGCATAGTATTCATTTTGTCTCCCTTATGAGGAAAATCTTTGTAAAAATTATCTCATTCACATCCCCAACATTTGATTAGTTGTTTCCTTGTCCTTTTTCCCAAGGATTCTATCACCTTAGATCCACTTTGAGTTGACTGGCCTTGAAGATATGTATTAGAAGCTCTTCTAAAGAAAGAAGGTTTGAGTCCCTTCTTCCTCTGATGCAACTTTTCCTTTCTTTTATCTTTCCAATACCTTTGGAAAGTTGTTCCACCTTTGTTCTAAGCATATAAGTATTTTTCCTTCCTAATGGTCTCTTCCAGAGTCTTAGGTTCATAGAATTAGATATTTTCCTTGTAAAATGATGTTAGTCCATGGTCATATTCCTCAACATGATTTCAAAGAAATCATGCGTCTTCTTGGCATATTAGTTCTCTTAAAGGTATTGCTGCTAGAAATGTTTCTTAAATAGCTTCCAAAAAATTATCTTCTCATTGATGTGCTTAACTTGCTTCAACTGATTCCACCACATAGAATCATTTCCTTGTAAATGGTATATGGAAATCCTAGCTTCTATATTGGATAATTAACTATGCAACTGAAAATACTTTCTTATCCCTAACAACTAGGGAAAATTTTAGGGGATAAATTTTTCCAATCGACTAATTTTCCATGCTTTTTTCCAAAAAGAGATTCACCAATTTCCATTTTTTTCTAAAAATGATTCACCCAAATTCTATTAAATAAAATCATATTACCTTAAAAATGGCTCAAATTTTATAAAATTATTAGAAATTTGAATATTTTTACAAAAATATCACCAAACATTTTATAGTTTGCATATTAAGGACTAATAAGATTCTCCAAGATTTCTACATTTTGAGATAAATTTCCATCCTTAAAAGTATCCCTTCTAACAACCAAGCTTCAACATCCTCTCCCCATTTTTTTTCACCATCAAAATTTGGTGGCTTAATATTCCTAAGATCTCCTTGCACACTATATTATTCATATCTTCTTCTTTGGTGTCTAACTGGGGATACTTCTTAGTTGCTCTTAGATTCTTCAAATGTATATGACATCTTAGTTGAATGTGTTGGTGAATAATGTTGTCTTTAACTTCCAATAGAACTTCTTGAGTGCATGTGTCTTCTATGGCTATCCATCCTTGCATGAGATATGCCTTGTTCCTCATGTCTTGAACCTGATCCAATCTTTATTTGCTTATGCAACCAGTTTAAACTTTGTAGAAACTAAGTGTTTATCTTATTTTGTTCCTCTTGGGATTTTAATAGTCTCTCATTATCATCTCTATAACTCTCCACCTCCATCTTTAAACTCCTCATGGTTTACCAAATCCAATGGCTCTATGTTGTCTTTTTGTCCATTAGACTATGTCTCTTCATTTCCCATACTAATATTCAGGGCTTTAACTTCTTCTCCATGGCTGTAAGATCCATGTGCGTCTTCCATGTCTCCTCCTCCTATATGTTTTTCTCCAATTATGAGCCTTACTTGTTCTAGTTGTTGTTAGAAAAACAGGACTGTGGAGCAATAAAATAAAACAAATGTGGAAACAAAACACATAAGATACACAATACAATAGA